>CM035122.1:106755885-106990885 GCA_020205555.1 Panax stipuleanatus
TATCTCCCACCAAGATCAGCCAGCTAAATGAAGAAGATCAAAGCATCCTAAATGGACGAGAAAGGTGGAATGATAAAATTACTAGAAGATCTTGCTGAAGGAAAAATTGTCAGGAGAAATGCAAAATCCCGAATAAAAAATATCAAGCAACATTCCAAACACTGGAAAACCCTCGAAATCCTATGACACTGATAGTCGGGGAGAGTAGGCGAAGAAGGGTATTCACGCCTTTGGGGCACTCGTTGGAAAATGTGTTAGCATTGGTGGTTGCGCTGAAAAAGATTACTGAGTTGCTGCCTTCTGCCAAGCCCAAGATGAAAAGTTATGATGCCACCAAGATATGTCTCTACCATTCTAACTCACCTGGACATGCAACTGAGGAATGCTGGTCTCTAAAACACAAAATCCAGGATCTCATTGAAAATAGAGAACTTAAGATAGAAGCCCCCATGACCAGAAAAGGCGAAAGGGAAATAAAGAGCTTAAGATGTCCACTCGAAACAGGCAGTTCAAAGAAGATGACGGCTATGAGCACCAATCCTGATAGAACACAAGGTGGACTGATCCTAATGCTGGGAGTGACAGAGGAGACAAGAGAGTCCTCTAAGAAAATTCATCCACCACCATCAAATATCTTGTTTCCCAAAGCCAGCAACCACATTCCTGATTTTACCCTCCTGGATGATGAAGAGGAAATATTAATCCTTCCCAGTATGGAAAAAGCCAAAAAGGAAAGTTCATTGCGAGAAATACAACAACAATTCAAGAGTGATTTCATAGTTAAATCCTCTCAAACCCATGTAAAAGATAAAGGAACAAATAAAGAAAAAAGTGGTGAAGTTGTTAGGGAAACCAGCCCATCGAAGAATCTAGAGTTCATCCCTTTTTGCAATGAGTCCAATTTGAGCCTCCTTAAGGGATATGCTGAATCAGAAGATGATTAAGTTATGGCCATGATTGAAGATATTCAGAACCAGGAGGTAACCTTTATCACTGAGCCTCGAAGGCAACATAACCACTGACAACAGGACTATCAGGCCTCAGCTAGCCAGGAAGACGTAGATCTAGAGGAAAGTTGCGAGTTCCAAGAAATGTTGGGACGTTATCACTTTCTTAGCATTATGCCTTTTATTTTCCATGCATATAAATCAAAAAATCAAAAAAATCAAAAAATCAAAAAATTAAAAAAACAAAATCAATCAAAAAAATCAAACCAATCAGGTCTTGTCCAAGCTCGAACTATGAATGACCTGATCTCCCTCAACCCGGAAGTACGTAGGCAGCCATTCACGGTGCGGTCAAACCAAACAAAAATTTCAAAAAACTCATCAAAGCAAGTTCAAACCCAAAACCCAAACACTTTTCAAACCGTTCAAGCTAAGCCTGAACTACGAATGACCTAATCTCCTTCAACCCGAGAGTACGTAGGCAGCCATTCACGGTGCGATCTGACCTTCAAGAAAAAAAAACCAATAAAAAACCAGTCCCAAGACACCGAAACCATATAAAACCCAAAAGCTATCAAGCCTCCCTGGTCAACAAGCCTTGCTGAGGTATTCTTCGAATTCTCAATGTCAGTCCATCAAGGAAAAGCCCATGGTACATCAAGACAGCAAGTCATGAAAGAAGTGGTAATAACTTAGCAATGATAATACATATCCAACAGGGAAGTGAATCAAAATATATTTCTCTACTATATAAAATTGTTTGATATATACACTGTATCCTATAATGACAAAAATGGTTGATCTAGTATGTGCAGGAAAATGAAAGCTAATCTATGAATCTGGGGATAGACGGGATAACAGTGCCAACATGGCATCCCTCTCACAAGATGGAGAAGCGACTGTAAGTTCATGTCCCACAGTCTCTATACGACCAAGAAGATCCACAGCCATCTGCAGAGTGTTGCTGTGACCATCTATGAAAGCACTCATATCTGCAATGATGATGTGTGTATATGATCTGAGTGCAATGCTGTCAGCAATATAAACATCTCGGGTAGCTATGGCCTCATCCCTCTCAACATAGGCAGCATCCCGGGCATCTAAAGCCTCCTAAATCTCAACAAATGTTGCATCCCTGGTAGCTCGCGCCTCGTCTCTAGCAGTAAAAATAGTATCCCTGCTAGGAAGGGCTGTCAACATCAGTGCTCTAGCCTGATCTCTCTCAAAGGTCATCCAAGCTAATGAATTAATTAGAGCTGGATCTGTCCCAGTCAGAATGCTCAGGGGGGTCACTGACTAAAGATGTTGTCAAACCAACAAATAAATCATCCTCGATGGGAGAATCAGGATCCTCCATAGGCTCCTCCTTATCAGAATCAATGCTCGGAGCTGACTGGAAAACTGCAACCAATGCAATATCTCCCTCCAACCTATGAAGAATACTCTAGGAGAACGATCTGGATGGCTAGTAGAAAAATCAGCCCTCTCCCTATGAGTCTAACACTCATAAGTCCTGGTAAGGTCATCTGACAACAAAGATGAAGCTGATACTCGCTGATCCATAGCTCCCTCAAAGTGATGGATGCTTTAAAACTGATCAAACTGGCCCATAACTGCCAGCGGATGATATGTAATCACCCCTTTTAAACCCGCCAAGGGCAGGTAATACATGCCTTCTGCATGAGTGATGAAGCTGTAAGGGGAGCTAAACCCTGAGCAAAGCAAGATCGAAAATGGATGATCAATCTCCATTAAAAATGCCAACCAGGATGGCGCGTGTGTACACTCTGCCTATTGAAAAGAGTAGGACATGGCTATCTCATGGGTAAAGCAGTACCCATGATGTCTAAAAGTGCCAATAGGACTCAAATGTGTCATGAACCACGCGTACAGTAGAACGGCGCTGCCCCTGAAAAAACCCTTTGGATGGGTACTGCAGAATGTAGCCGACCTCAAGGTCTCGGCTAATATCATCGGCAGGATAGTACAACCCTGTCTGAGAGCACGAACCATTACCATCAAGTCAGTATCCAAGTGGTCCATATAGTGGCATATACAAATAAATTATGCCGCATATCAACATAACGTCCACATGTGCAAATTGCCACTCATCTGCATGGATGATAAAATCTCCTGAATATCGCTCGTAGCTGTCCAGCCGGCCAAAGAGATCGATCACAAAAGTTCAGGGACACAACATGCCCCACAGTAATCTCTTTAGTGGCGTCTCCGCATCTCAGACCAGTCATGAACGGTCATCTCATATCACTAATGGCCGTCCTGGCACAGGGCAGATCTAATGCCAAACCCGTGAGGCTCTCATACTCCTCCAGCGTAGAAGTCAACTCATGAAGGCCAAACCTAAAAAGCCTACCTCTAAGAAAGACACTCAAGATCGATGACCCATATTGAGAGAACCCAATGACACCCCAATGTTGTTCCATCAAATTCGGAGCAAGTCTCGAAAGGAAGAAGTAGTGATGCATTAAGACAGCCAGTCCCAGTGATGAAATAGTATACATCCTAAGATGCAAACCTTCAGCAACTCATCACTCCTAAAATGCGAGAAGACTTGATCTCTTTTAACCTACAGAAGAATAGGGGTGACCATCATGAAAAAGTCTATCTCATACCAGATGATATGTTTCATGAGCAAAAGGCCACGGATTAAACCTCACAGATCAAACCAAATCCGGTTAAAGCCATCATACCACCAACCATCACAAGCCCTTGAGTCCAATTTAGTGGAATCCATGGGCCTTTTGATATCAACCATCAAAATTAATTGTGCACATAAGTCAAAAATAATGATTGGGACATCCCAAACATCAAGGCCCATATCCACTACATGTTCACCATGTGGGTTATGAGGTAAAAGACTCTTGCGATCTCGACATCTTATCAGCCCATCGGTCAAACATACAATAAAGCAATTATCCCATATGACAAGCAAGACTGGGGCAAGTTCAGAATTAACGATAACTCGATGTTGGGACCCTTACAACAAGACTGGACCAATTTCAAAAATCGCGATAACTCAACACTGGGGCATTTATCAACCATCTAATGAAAATGCACCAGTCGGCACCATCAGCATGGTCTGTCATCATCAAAGCATCCATTATTGGCGATCCGGTATGATCAATCGGTCTTTTTCGATCCTAATTTTCTTAGAATACTGCGATTCACTGATAAGGTAGGACTCTTTCATCTCTTTATGTGCCTTTAATTTCCAGTTACATGCATTGGCAATGGTATACATGTTAAGTATAGATCAATCTTGCGTTAGAATCTTAGAAAAAGGTTTTAAAAAGAGAAATTTTTTTCTTAACTTGTTAAATTAGATTAAGTCCGATAAGCGTCCGTGGAGCAAGAATCACGGGAACAATTAGAGAACTAAGATAATTCAACCATTTGATTAGGCACGACATACTAGTTTAAAGAGCTTTTTGGAACAAACTTGACCTCATATGCATGTCTGCATTTTGCGATCACCCTAACTCTTAATTGTGGGGTATAAAACTATGGCAACAGGGATGACAATTAGTAGCCAGCCTAATGTCTTGAATCGTGGCCTAGGTTACTCGAGTTATTAAGCCTGAGGGGTAACTTTACACCTGGTGCCCTAAAGCCATCTGGTTTCGGAGTCTCCGGCCCAATGCTCGTTACATGGGTAACTTAGTGCCTAAGAAAATGAGCATTACAAGAAGAAGAAGACAAAACCTAAGCAAATCCGAATTATGGCCTAGGTTACTCTAATAATTAAGCCCGAGGAGTGTCTCTACACCTGGTCCCCTAAAGCCGTCTGGTTTGGGAGTCACCGGCCCAACACTTGCTACATGGGTAATTTAGAGCCCAAGAAAATGAATCTTGTACAAGCTCAGGCGAGGATCAAATAGAGTAGACAGCCTGACTTGTCTCGGAGTGTGGCCTTTGTTACTCGAGCCAGTAAACCCGAAGGGGTGTCTTAACACCTAGTGCCCTAAAGTCTTCTGGTTTAGGAGTCATTGGTCCAAAACTCGTTACATGGGTAACCCTGAATAGCCTAAGAAAATGAGACAAAGTTAAGAGAGGAAAGCAGAAAAATTTTGCAAAATAAAATGAGATCATCTATAGTCATAAAAGAAAATCCCCTAGTAAGGGTTGCGTCACTTATAGTGCACATGTCATATGATATTAATTTTGTGAAGAGCGGTGTCTAGAGCGAAGATGAGGTGTCTCTGATAAAGGGAGATAAGTCTTTTGAATTTGATCCTACCCATGAAAAATGACCATGGATGCTTAAAAGTTTTCTTACGATTTCATAACTTGTCAAATGAAAATTTTGATTTCCTTAGGAAAAATGCATTTTCATACTCAATTTCAAGATCTTTAGCAATCAGATAAAAGCTTAGTGAATACAAGCATTCAATTTCATAAACTTTAACTTCAAATGCCTCATTCACAATGCCGACGTCGGCTAAAAAAACCCACGGGTGGGGTCACAACCCGGGTCTTTTTTATCTCTTTTCCTAAGTTATCTATACCCTCACTCTTTTTATTTATGAAATAGGTTTTGAAGGGTTTTTTAGGAAAAAGGTCAACATGTATCATGTCAACGATTTGAACGTTTACAGAGTCGCTAGTTGGTAGATTTGAAATGGTTGTACCAACTCAACCGAGTTTTGTTTGAAAGAGGCCCAATTACTGGACACTGTCGAAACTTGATCTTGGAAAAGAAAGTTTCAAGCTCGGGGGCATAGTTAAGTGTGGGGAAGGTATTACGCACCCCACAACTGTGACGCCCCCAAATTCTCTACATTTCCTATAGCAGATTCGGTGCTCACGTAAATATCTTATAAGACAATAACTTCTATAAATCCAAAATTCACAGTATCCCAATCAGTTAAAAGTTCTTGTCAGAACAATTATCATATCTGGATACCCTCACTTGGATGTATAGATTTATGATCTTACAGATATTTCTTGCATATCAATAATTTTTATCTATCTGACATTCACAGTACAAATGATAAGATTGTTCTTGGAACTGAAGAGCGACCTCAGTGCTTATAGAACTCCCAAGATCATTCAATACCCTCATTCAGATATATAGTTCATATAGATACTGTACTTGATACTATTCAATATGAATAAGGTAAAACCATTCAACTAATAACTTAACAACATAATAATATCTTATTACATATTGTTCAACTATTACATCAAAGAGATACATAATTACATTCTTAATATAATAAATTTCATTCTTATAAACTCACTTCTAACCACAAGTATTATTTCCTGAACTTCCTAGGATATTTGACGCAGCTTCAAAGGAAAAGAATATTTGCAAGAATGAGCTTTAAAATGCTCAGCAAGTTTTAAACAATTACAGTTTATACTCACACAATATCTTAAAATGAAGGAACATTAAGTCCAGAGTATTTTCCATATATATATATACTGAGGTTTGATCTGTCAAACCCCACATATTACGAGTTTCTGTCAATCATACAGACTTAGAAACTCGGGTTGATTTGGCCAACCACACCAGCTAGGAGTATGCATATCATCCTATACAACCACCTAGTCAGTGTAAAATTGTCGATCATTAATAACCACCCGGTCAACGTAAACATGCCGATCATTGATAGTATCAGTATATATATATTTGTACCAAACAATATTAATTTCACCACAGTCTATGCTTTGATATCAAATCAAAACAATTTACGCAAGTAACAGTTCATATGTTTTGGATATGCTTGAACAATAAGTCATAACCTTTTTCAAATTACAGATATCACGAATAATGGTTGTAACAATTTCGTATATCAATTTACAGGACTTACATTTAATATTGAAATTAAATGAAGTTAGAAAAACTTGCCTGTTATCACAATCGGCTACTTAGGTTATTTGAAAGTATATTCACAACCCATTTTGATCACTTTTTCTTTTCTCCTTTCTGAGTCTGATCTTGGCATGTTAAGTGTGGTTTCTGAACTAATATATGATGTATATTTGGTGTAAAATTCGTGGGTTTAAAGAAATAACACTTATCTTTATGTCCAAAGTTCAAGTGGGGGCTAACTTAAGTTTTCTTTCTTAATTTTGACAATTAAGCCTAGATAATTAATGTGCTAGGGTGTGTTGTCATGCCAAGAGGTTGTAGAGCCATGGGACAAATCTTTTGCTTGCAAGCAAAAGATTTGTTCCTATCTTGTTTTAATAAGAGAACAAAATAAGGGTATTTTAGTCTTTTTGCATATACTAAGGATAGTTTGGTAATTTCCCAATTAAAACCAAGAGTAATTTAGTCATTTCATATTATTCTTAGAAAATTTAAAATAATAATGAATAATTAGGGTTTATAACCTACAGTTAGGGTTTCATAATTAGGGTTAAGGTTTCCTAATTCCTAATTAGGGTTTTCTAAAAATATTTTGCAATTAATTCCTTAATCTCTCATATATTAATATATATATATATATATATATATATATATATATATTCAAAATCCTATCTAACATTATCAATGTATTATGCTATAATTCCCATTTATTATTATAATTAGGGTTAGGATTCCTTATTTAATTAAAATCCTAAATTAGGGTTTACTTATAAACTTTTCATATACTGCTACATGATTATATCTTATGTGTGAATATGTACTTGTATATACAAATAATAAAATTAATACACATCACACCAAGTACAAAACATATTTATATTTACTGTTTAAATTAATATTCCTATTTAAAGTTTGGAATATTACAATCACCCCCACTTATAAGAATTTTGTCCCGAAATTAAAATTACAGCCTATGAAAATAATGCGAAAAGTCTTCTAAGATTTTATCTTCCAGTTCCCATGTAGCTTCTTCAATATCATAATTCTTCCAAATCACTTTAACCGATGATTTAACCTTATTTCTCAACACCTGTTCCTTCTGATCAACTATCTGTACCGGAACTTCTATATATGATAAATCTTTCTCTATCTGAACAGGTTCATAGTTTATCACATGCTTATAATCGGGTTTATACAGACGTAGTACAGACATATGAAACACATTATGGATGTGTCCTAACTCTGGGGGTAGGGCTACCTCATAAGCTACTTCACCTATTCTCCTTAATACTTGAAATAGGCCAATAAATCTCGGGCTTTGCTTTCCTTTTTACCAAAATGAATCTTACCCTTCCAAGGAGATACTTTCAAAAAGACATGACTTCCCACACTAAATTCTTTCAGTTGTCTATGTTAATCTGCATATTTCTTCTGTCAGTCTTGAGATGCTTGCAACCATTGTCGTATAATTCAAATCTTCTCAGTAGTTTGTTGAACTAACTCAGGTCCAAGCATTTTCCTTTCCCCAACTTTATCCCAGCATAAAGGTGTTCTACATTTCCTTCCATACAAGGCTTCATACGGCGGCATTCCAATACTGGCATGATAACTGTTGTTGTATGCGAACTCTACCAAAGGCAACTGTTCCTCCCAACTTCCTTTAAAATCCATAATGTAGGTTCTCAATATATCTTCCAGTGTTTGAATGGTTCTCTCACTTTGTCCATCGGTTTGCGAGTGATATGTTGTACTCAATTTCAGCTGGGTTCCCAAGGACGCCTGAAGACTCCTCCAAAAGTTCGAAGTAAACCGTGGATCTTGGTCTGACACTATGGATACAGGAACTCCATGTCTAGCAATAATCTCTTTTATGTATAATTTGGCCAACTGATTAAGATTATAAGTAACCTTAATAGATAGAAAGTGGGCTGACTTGGTGAGACGATCAACTATTACCCAAATAACATTGTGGCCTTTCTGAGTGACAGGAAGTCCTACCACAAAGTCCATGGTGATGTGCTCCCACTTCCATTCAGGAATCGGTAGAGGTTGTAGAAATCCACTCGATCTTTGATGCTCAGCTTTAACTTTCTGGCATGTGAGACACTTGCTTACCCATTCTACTATCTCTCTCTTCATGTTCGACCACCAAATATGCTGACTCAAGTCCTTATACATTTTAGTACTCCCCGGATGCACAGCAAACTTGGAACTATGAGCTTCTACTAAGATTTCATCTTTCAATACCTGTACCGCTGGAACCCACACTCTATCCTCTATCCTCATACCTCTGTACTCTTTCTTTATCCAGTCAAAATTTAATGTTCTTCTCATGAGTTATCTTGGCCTTACATTTTTGACATGCTTCATCTTTCTCCTGCATCTCTTTGATTTTATCCATTAAGGTTATACTTCACAGTCTTTCGAGTTAAATTGGTTAGCGGGGTCGCTATTTTGAAAAAATCTTTTATAAAATGACGATAGTACCCTGCCAAACCAAGAAAACTGCGAACTTCTGTTGGTGTCGTTGGTTGATCCCAATTCATGATTGTTTCTATCTTTGCTGGATCCACTGCCACCCCATCTTTATTAATTACGTGACCTAGGAACTGGACTTCTTCTAACCAGAACTCACACTTGGAAAATTTTGCATAGAGTTTTTCCTTTCTCAATATCTCTAATACCACTCTCAAGTGCTCCGCATGTTCCTCCCGTGTCCTAGAGTATATTAAGATATCATTAATAAACACCACCACAAACTTATCCAAGCATGATTTAAATACTCGATTCATTAAATCTATAAAAGCTGCTGGTGCGTTTGTTAACCCAAAAGACATCACAAGAAACTCGTAATGTCCGTATCGGGTCCTAAAGGCGGTCTTTGGTACATCTTCTTTTCTTACCTTCAGTTGATGATAACCCGATCGTAAGTCAATTTTTGAAAAGTGCTCCACTCCTTTTAACTGATCAAACAAATCATCAATCCTTGGTAAAGGGTACTTATTCTTGATGGTCAACTTATTTAACTCCCGATAATCTATACACAATCTTAATGTCCCATCCTTCTTCTTTACAAACAACACAGGTGCTCCCCATGGTGAAACACTAGGCTATATGTACTTCTTATCTAAGAGTTCTTGTAACTGAACATGCAACTCCTTCAATTCCACCGGTGCCATCCTATATGGTGCCTTTAAAACTGGTGTCGTACCTGGTGCAAGGTCAATTACAAACTCAATCTCTCTGTCAAGTGGAAGACCAGGTAGATCACTTGGAAACACGTCTGGCAACTCATTTACTATAGGTATTTGATCTAACTTTCCCCCTTCTTTCCTTGCATCCACCACATAGGCTAAATACCCTATACCACCCTTTCGAAGCAATCTCTTAGCTTGCGTAACCGTTAAACATCGGACTTACTTTGGTGAACAACTTCCTTTGAATACTACCTTTGTTTTCAAAGATGTCCTTAAACTTACTTGTTTCCATTTACAATTAATTACTGCCTTATGCCTACCCAACCAATCCATCCCCAATATTACATTGAACTCCCCTAGTTGTATAGGTATAAGATTTTCCGATAACGTATGTCCCTAAATTTTTACACTACAATTCTTATGTACTGTATGAACAAGAATTATTTCTTTGTTAGCAATTTCTACGTTGAAAGGTGCATCTAACTCTTCACATGGCATTTTTAATCTCTTAACAAAATCCATAGATGCAAACGAACAAGAAGCACCAGAATCGAATAACACATAAGCATTTACAACATCAATTGGTATGATACCTATCACCACATCTTGTGCTGCCACCGCATCTCTCACGGCCATGTTAAAAGTCCTTGCATTCGAACGATTCTGAGCAACTCCTGCAGCCGCTGCTCCTTGTTTATTATTGAAATTCTGACCTCCTCCCACATTCACTTTCTTGGGTTTTGGACAGAATCTTGACACATGACCCTCTTCCCCACAGTTGAAACATTTAATATTCTTGCCCTTCTCCTTCTTTTTGGGACACAAGTTGGAATAATGCCCATCTTCTCCGCAGGTATAACAAGTCGTCCCTTTAAAATAACATTCCCCTTTGTGATTCTTTCCACATGTCTGACAGCGCTCAATCTTTTGGTTGTTGTTGTTGCCTCCTTTGTTGACATTGCTATTAGGATTATACCCTCCTTTTCCAGGGTTGTTTGGAAAAGCTACCTCCCACCTTCTCTTGTTGTTGTTGCTGCTATTGTTGTTAATCCCACTCATATTGCCCTTCCCATTAATAACCCTTTTCTCCTTATTGAACTGCAATAAGGCCTCTCCTTCCTTCTCTGTTATAATGGCCTTCTCCAGGATCTCTGCAAATGTCTTCACCTGAAATGTCGATACTCTGCTTCTAATTTGGGGTTTCAGTCCCCCTTCAAACCTCCTTGTCTTTCTTACCTCAGTATCTACCTGATGTGATGCGAACCGAGCCAACTCGTTGAATTTGGCTGCATATTGCGTTACCGTCATCTCCCCTTGTTTCAATTCTAGGAATTGAACCTCCATACGGTCCTGCATCGAGGTTGGAAAGTAATTGGCAAAGAAAAACTCCTTAAATTTGTCCCAGTTAGTAGCACCTTATCCAGCTCTGCCTTTATTTGCTTCCCACCAGTGGTTAGCTTCATCCTTCAAAAAGAAAGTGGCAAAATCTACCTTTTGGTCATCATTCACCTTTGTTACTTTAAACATCTTTTCCATCTCAGTAACCCAAGTCTGAGCTTTTATGGGTTCATCAGTCCCTCTGAACTTCGGTGGTCCCACTAGTTTAAAATCCTTAAACTAAGTTGTGGTTGGGTTATTGGGTGTAGCTGGTATCGCGTTAGCTTGCCTTCCTTGTAAAGCTCCTACCAGAATATTTACCAAAGTTTGGGTTGGATTTTCCTCTGCCTGATCTTGCTCAAGTTTTGCACGAGTTCTTCTTTTGTGTGCCATTTATCTAAATATAACAAATAGCTAAATATGAATCCAAGTTCAATAATTTAAACAACTCAGTTTGATACACAAAAATTTATATTCACATTGTAAATCTATATATACATATCTAGTGACTAATTCTAGATCACTAGTTATACACACGACAGAAAATAAACTATATAGCCTATCCGACTAGCGATTTATCCCTATCGCTAGCTATATTATGAAACTTCCTTAGTCTAAAGTTCTTTATTCTTTGTTGCTATCTTCTTCTTCAGCTTTGCCACTATCTTCTCCAACTTCAACAACCTCTCCTCTAGAAATTTGACCCCTTGAGCCACTCTAGATCCTGATCAGGAACTTGAAGACCCTGTCCCTTCTATCTAGGCATGGCGAGGGAATACCATCTGCAATGGTAGTGCATCTATGACTGGCTTTGCCACAATTAATTGATGTTCTTCTGACATCCTACAATCAGATTTATAAAATCGATTAGTATCTAAAAATCATAACTTAATACTTTATTTGTATTCTTATCTATTAACTTTCCTAATAACTTTCCCTCTCTCGTAATGACTCTATCTGAGCTTATATGTTTTATCGTCTAAATACTTCCAACGTTACAGCTTAAGGGTTTCCTCCTAAGGTTTCTAACCTAAAGCTTTGATACCAAATTATGACGCCCCCAAATTCTCTATATTTCCTGTAGCAGATTCGGTACTCACGTAAATATCCTATAACACAATAACTTCTATAAATCCAAAATTCACAATATCCCAATCAGTTAAAAGTTCTCATCAGAACAATTATCATATCTAGATACCCTCACTTGGATGTATAGATTTATGATCTTATAGATATTTCTTGCATATCAATAATTCCTATCTATCTGACATTCACAGTACAAATGATAAGATTGTTCTTGGAATTGAGGAGAAACCTCAGTGCTTACAGAACTCCTAAGATCATTCAATACCCTCATTCAGATATATAGTTCATATAGATACTGTACTTGATACTATTCAATTTGAATAAGGTAAAACCATTCAACTAATAACTTAACAACATAATAATATCTGATTACATATTGTTCAACTATTACATCAAAGAGATACCTAATTACATTCTTAATATAATAAACATTCGTTCTTATAAACTCACTTCTAACCACAAGTATTATTTCCTGAACTTCCTGGGATATTTGACGCAACTGCAAAGAAAAAGAATATTTGCAAGAATGAGCTTTAAAATGCTCAGCAAGTTTTAAACAATTACAGTTTATACTCACACAATATCTGAAATGAAGGAACATTAAGTCCAGAGTATTTTCCACATATATATAATGAGGTTTGATCTACCAAACCCCACATATTACGAGTTTCTGTCAATCATGTAGACTAAGCAACCCGGGTTGATTTGGCCAACCACACCAGCTAGGAGTATGCATATCATCCTATACAACCACCCGGTCAGTGTAAAACTGTCAGTCATTAATAACCACCCGGTCAACGTAAACATGCCGATCATTGATAGTATCAGTATATATATATATATATGTATATATATATGTATTTGTACCAAACAATATTGATTTCACCACAGTCTATGCTTTGATATCAAATCAAAATAATTTACGCAAGTAACAGTTCATATGTCTTGGATATGCTTGAACAATAAGTCATAACCTTTTTCAAATTACAGATATCACGAATAATGGTTGTAACAATTTCGTATATCAATTTACAGGACTTACATTTAATATTGAAATTAAATGAAGTTAGAAAAACTTGCCTGTTATCACGATCGGCTACTTAGGTTATTTGAAAGTATATTCACAACTCTTTTTGATCACTTTTTCTTTTCTCCTTTCTGAGTCTGATCTTGGCTTGTTAAGTGTGGTTTCTGAACTAATATATGATGTATATTTGGTGTAAAATTCGTGGGTTTAAAGAAATAACACTTATCTTTATGTCCAAAGTTCAAGTGGGGGCAAACTTAAGTTTTCTTTCTTAATTTTGACAATTAAGCCTAGATAATTAATGTGCTAGGGTGTGTTGTCATGCCAAGAGGTTGTAGAGTCATGGGACAAATCTTTTGCTTGCAAGCAAAAGATTTGTTCCTATCTTATTTTAATAAGAGAACAAAATAAGGGTATTTTAGTCTTTTTGCATATACTAAGGATAGTTTGGTAATTTCCCAATTAAAACCAAGAGTAATTTAGTCATTTCATATTATTCTTAGAAAATTTAAAATAATAATGAATAATTAGGGTTTATAACCTACAGTTAGGGTTTCATAATTAGGGTTAAGGTTTCCCAATTCCTAATTAGGGTTTTCTAAAAATATTTTGCAATTAATTCCTTAATCTCTCATATATTAATATATATATATATATATATATATATATATATATATATATATTCAAAATCCTATCTAACATTATCAATGTATTATGCTATAATTCCCATTTATTATTATAATTAGGGTTAGGATTCCTTATTTAATTAAAATCCTAAATTAGGGTTTACTTATAAACTTTTCATATACTGCTACATGGTTATATCTTATGTGTGAATATGTACTTGTATATACAAATAATAAAATTAATACACATCACACCAAGTACAAAATATATTTATATTTACTATTTAAATTAATATTCCTATTTAAAGTTTGGAATATTACAACAACTCCCGTGTAAACACGATACCGCCTCTTTTCAATATTTCCCTTAAAACTAAAATGCGTATGTGAATGTTGTTTGAAAATTGGGCCTATATTTGATTGATTGAAAGTAGTGCTTTGCTTCGTTGAACCTGTATACGAAGGGTTTGATTTGATTTGCAAAAAGTCTTTGATTTGATTTCCAAACGTGTTTAATTTTGATTTACAAAAGTTTTTTCTTTTGGTTGAATTGAAAATGATGTTTTGAAAGTCGGTTATCAAACCCTTACGCTCAGATAGGAATTGAAGCCTGTTGATACTTCTAATTTTATCTTTATAGCATTAAGGATGCATTTGAATGGTGATTGTCGGGCTGCGAAGCATCCTCGACCACAAAAATGAATACGAATGTCGGTCTCCTCATGGGCATGATAACCATCGGAGGGACGCTGACACGGCAATCCACATTTTTTCACTATGTTAAGACCTTAAATCCGGATAACCGTTTTAAGGTCTTTTGCATGTACATTTTACATAAAAACCGACAGGGTACATTCTTAAAACGGAGTTTGTCCATCGTGGGAATCAGATTCTGATCGGTTTGATCATGAATCCCACGATTCCTAGGCTCACATAGGGGTAGCCAATAAAACTGCACAGTTCAAATTTGTACAGAAATAGATATATATCCCAATATTGCCAGAACCAAGGATTCATTCAGTAAATCCTGGTTTGCACCTGGCCAAAGCGTCTCGTTCCCACTAAATAGCTATCTAAGGGACGCGAGGTTGCTTTTGTGACTGAAAAATGTCTATTCATATCAAATGAATATTTAAAGCATCAGTTTAATAAAAAGCAAGTAAAGCAATATATATACACAGTTATATATATACGAAAGTTCTAAAGGGCGATGGGTTTTCACACCGGTGCCCGGACTGAAATTGAAATATATATATATATATAAATATATATATATATATATATATATTTGACAGAAAAGTAGTCAACCAAGACTAGGAAGAGAACCTAGTGGTGGTGAAGGCTGCTTATGTATACATAAATATATATATATATAAGCAGTAAACTACCTCGGATTTGATATCCGGGCTTGACAGAATTGAAAAGTTAGTATATATACAGTTGAATAAACACAAAAAAAAAAAAGAAGCCAAACCCGGACTGGAAAGATAACCCAGTCTGGCAAAGTTGCTTAAAACGAAGATGCTAGTGCACTGAAGCTGTTAGAGCTGCCGGATCGTCAATCTGAGTTGTAAAAATGCCAAAAATTGAGTTTATGTAAAAAAAATGTACCAAATTTTGACGAAAACGACCACAGAACTAAGTTCCGGGCATTTTTAGAAAACATAATTTGATATGCAAGTGTAAAACAGTGCAAAGAAGTAGTATTAACTTTCTGATCGTAAAAATACTTACAATGGACTGCTACACGGGCTTTTTGCCAAATCGTAGGCTCTAAACGTCAGAATGTACCTGTTATTTTTTGATATGTGGTAGTATGTGGGTATATCTACGTGTTAGAGTGAAAAAATTTGGGTTTGGAAGAGTTGAAAAAGTCAGAAATTCAAGAGGACAGAGGTTCGCTGCATTACAGATTTTTTTTGAAATGAAGGGGGGTGGCCTCATATTTATAGACCAGGGAGCCTCAGCTCTATCTGCTACTATCACAGGTAGAGGTGAAGCTCCCCTGGTGGGGACCACCAGCCTGGTTTGGTCATCTCAAAGTACGTGCACTCCGAGCAACGCGAGGTCAAACTTGAAACTTTCTAACTTTTGATCGGAGCGTCCGTTTGAGGCGTGCTATACCTTTTTGGAAAGCCCTTGCCAAGAGTGTCACAATGACATGGGATAAAACATTTTCTGGGTCCAAGAAGATGGGTTCATAACCAGGTCTTCGATTCCCCATAGTTTATCCGTTGAGCTGTCTTGCGTTGTTTGCACTTGGGATCGTCGTTATGGTTCATTCTGACCTTGGTGGCATCAATTCAGCTTGAGTTTGACCGAATCAGCTTAGGGTTGGTAAAATGACCATTTTACCCCTCCCGGGGTTGCCCTTAGTGCCGGCATGGCCTTCGGTTGACTTTTGAGAGTTGTTTCCAAGACTTGAATCCCATTTTAGTCTGTTTGTCTTCAGTGTTGTCTGAGGCTGAGTTGGTCATTCTAGGTTTCCTCCTGGAGAGGTTGTGAAGCTTCAGGTCTGTTCCCAAAGTTGACTTGACTTCCCGGGTTGAGACTGGGGCTGATCTGTACCTCCCGGGTTGAGACCGGGGCTGCTTTGTACCTCTCGAGTTGAAATCACGGTTGAACTGAGTTGACATCACGAGGCTGATGATCGAGACTGTGGTTGTCCCGGTATTAATGGTCGGGATTGAGTTAACATCCCTGTATTGAGATCGAGGCTGATTTGACTGTCCGATTTTGAGATCAGGGTTGATTCGACGGTCCGATTGGAGATCGGAGTTGATTTGATGGCCTGATATTGAGATCGGGGTTGATTCAACGGTCCGATTAGAGATCAAAGTTGATTTGATGGCCCAATATTGAGATTGGGGTTGATTCGACGGTCCGATTAGAGATCGGAGTTGATTTGATGGCCTGATATTGAGATCAGGATTGATTTGACGGTCCGATTAGAGATCGGAGTTGATTTGATTGGCCAGTATTGAGATTGGATTTGAACTGAAGGTCCGGTATTGAGACCAAATTTGACTGGAGTACCGATATTGGTGATCAAATTTGACTAGAGAACTGATATTAGTGATCAAATTTGACTGGAGTACCGATATTGGTGATCGGATTTGATTGGAGTACCGATATTGGTGATCGAATTTGACTAGAGTACCGATATTAGTAATCGAATTTGACTGGAGTACCGATACTGGTGATCGAATTTGACTGGAGTACCGATACTGGTGATCGGATTTGACTGGTTCGCCCTCCTACAGTATTAGTAATAGGGGCATGAAATTTTGAGTGTCTACAGATGCCCCTTTTTATCATGCTCATGCAATGCAATGAAATGAGCAGGATAAAGATTGCTAGACACTTGAAATACGGCTATTAAACGATATGTTATGCAGGTTGGATGCCTCTGAGGGGTTAGGGTTACCCTTGAATGTTTTTGTCATTTTTCGCTGGGGATAACGTTATTCATAATAACCCTTGAGCTTGCATTGTCAGATGATTACTGGTAGGAGAACCACTGACATGCTTTGTCGAAGATGAACTACCACAGGTTGTTCTAGTTGTTCTCTACTGGGGATGACATCCTCTGCGATAGCTTCGTAGATTCTGATGAGGTTAATATTATTGATACTACCTTGGGGCTCCTTTTGAGGATGTGTATAACAGATTCCATCATCAAAGATGGATTATTAAATTGCTTCCATCACCGGATCACTCCCGATGCTACGCGGAGGTTGTTTCAACGGCGAAATTGAACTCGGTCTGTACCTGAAACTTTGCTGGGGCTGAACCAACGAGTGAACTGGACTTCGATCTATACCCGATACTTCGTTGGGGCTGAACCAACGGCTGAACTGGACATCGGTCTGTACCCGAACTTCACTGGAGTCGTACCAACGGCTGAACTGGCCTTCGGTCTGTACCCGAACTTCGCTGGAGTCGTACCAACAGTTGAACTGGACTTTGGTCTGTACCCGAACTTCGCTGGAGTCATACTAACTATGACACCCCCGAATCCGGGTCCTCTGACCCTGGTCCGGTAGTCACGAAATAATACTAAACATCCACCTCTAAACAACATACGATAACTAAAGTGCGAAATATAATAAACGTACGTCGTTCATTCAAAAGGTGTTACTAGTCCCAAGATTCGATAACCTAAATACAAACATACAAACATACCCTAGAATAGTCATTAGGGTTCATATTACGTAACAGTAATTTAATTAAACATAAAGATAAAGTCTGCTCCTTGCAAACAAATCCTACATCTTCCCTTTACCCTTGTCCTTCCCTGAAGTCTCGGGCTTAACTGCAATATAAGTCATGATATAGCAATAATGAGCAACAAGTTTGCTCAGCAAGTTTAAATACAACAATAAAGGATATATCACGATGAATAGAAAATATCTGACAATGAATTCAACAATATGAATATCGGAAGCAAGAATAATGATTGCTTTTAGAATAACTGGTAGTCAAGTAGACTTTTGAATTATAAAACTCCAACGGAATCAATAGCTGATTGACCCTTTTGTTATTGGCTACAGATTAAGTACTTGAGGGGATCAGCCTCGCGTACGCCATGTATATGCATAACATTCAACTCTGATGTTTGTATCTTATATCATATACCTACTACTCCCTTATAATATAAGGGTGTTCTTTCAGTCTAAGAATCCTTACCATCAATTGGTTTGGATAGCTTTTATAAAATTTCATATACCTGTCTGACCGAACAAGGGTTCAAACTCTATCTGACACAGTTCAAGAATTATAGAACTTTAAATGATGTACAAGTCCAAGACTGTACGAACTCAAGTGCACCAAGTGCGAATAACAATAATATGGATGTGGAATAATTAAAAAGTAATTAAACCACCAAATAGCATGCTTGGAAATAAATTTCAAGCTTTAAATAATTAACCGTCAATATGATAATAACCTGCTCAATGCAATATGAGAAGGATAGGAACTTGCACAATAAAGAGTGTATGGGAACTTGTATTCAAATCAAGTGAAGTTAAGAAACTCGCTTACACGATTCATTGAATAAAGTAGTGCAAGAATTTAGGATACTTGCCTGTTTGTTCAGCTACGAATAAGTTCTACCTTTAATTAACTTGTGTTTAAATGACCTAACATTAACAAGTCGGTCTTTCAATTAGCATTTATAAACTAATATAAGTATATACTTATAATAATCCACTTATCGTATAAGTTTATCACATAAGATCACGTTCAATATCAAACATACCATTTATAGCATCATAATATGCTAACTGTTAAAATCAGACTTAAACAAATTGTCCGGACCTGAAAGTGTCCCGACGCAACTCTAGCATGCAACTACTAACATTAAACCAATACACATACTTATCATGTTGTAATTTCTCATTCGAAACTAGCATGCTCATCCAAATCCAATTTTAGAGTCATATGTTTTCATGCTGGTAAACCTCAAGTTAAACAAGTTCATACTTTCAAGGTTTACTACTCCAGTCATACTATCTCATAATGAGACTAAACAATACTTGATATATATGCTCGAGTATATTACACAAATATACTTCAAATCACGTAGTTCATATTTGAAGTTCATTTTCTATGATTAAGCATACATATGTGAAATCTGTACATAAATAAACGAGGTGCTTGTTAGTACGTCTATAGACATAATAACATCCTAATATATATGCTTGCGTGACCATAACATAACTCACATGGTAATCAATGTCGTTAGTTTTCACATTCTAAGTTTTCTCATTGAAAGTCATACTAAGTCAACAAGATATCATAATACATGTTAAGTGCCTTGTGCTCATAACTCGCATGTCTTAGAACTCATATATAAACCACATATACGTTCTCAAATGGTCAGAATCTAAAAGACTCAAGTCTTGGTCAAGTTTGTTTTCAAAAGTCTTAAGTTTCTCACTTCAAAATCGTCTGAATCTTGCAATCACGTATGCTAGTGTGTGAACACACTTTAAATGTTCATTTCATTTCAACATAGTCTACACGGTTATGTTCATGAAATCAGAATGCATATATGTCACACGATCTCAAAGATCATGTTCGAAATCATAAGTTTATTTTTACAAAATATGAGGTTTACTTCCCTAATATGTGCTAGCATGCTCACCAATGTGTACTAACATCGTTATACATGCTCATACAATATGAATGTACTCATATATGTGTGTTAATCTAGTTCACATGTGACGCCCCCAAATTCTAGGACCATCATAGGGTCGCTCGAATTCGGTTCATCACGTGCTCATGGTAATACATCACAATAATAATAACTAAATAACACACATCACAGCGAAAAATCTATTCTAGAATAATTTACAATGATTTATTATAATTATTCCCCCAAGTCTCGCAACCTACAGTACTTAATAGATTACATAATAATATCAATTAACGACTTATTACATAACCTAACTTAAGCTTAAACATAATCAAAACCAGTCTTACTACATCATCTTAATACAACATTAAAATATTTAAAACATAACAGAAACAAGCTAGTTGGTAGCCTTGCCCTTGCCCTTATCAACGCCCGAAGGTTCGCCCTGCTCTGCCTTAACTGAAATGTTTTAGGGAAAGCAAGAATGAGCACAAATTGCTCAGCAAGTAATATACAATAAGGGTAAGTGATATAATTCTTAATTCTCGAAAGGGTATAACAAAGTTTGATAGTTCGAGGATAACAAGAATATCAACAGTTTTCAATAATAGTCGCTAAGGACAGAATAATATCAATGTGATTCAATAACAAATCAATTCAAGATTTCAAGATAATTGAATATTGAGCAGTCACTAAGGACCATGAACTTCTACTAAAATTAACAGTAATAAACTGAAAATCCAACAAAAACAGGTACAACAGGTGATCAGCCTAAAGTAACATCGTTATGCATAACAATCAATCATACTCAAGTGTGCACGTCGGTTCTCCGACAATTATATATTCCCTTCAAAGAAGGTTGTTCTTCTCAATTAAATACAAGATCCCGCACCAATTAATTAGTTTGGGTCGCTTTTCAATAGCATAAGTCTAGCCGAATCAAATGGCATAGACACTTTCACAATATTCAAGAACAATACTAAGTTCAACATGAATAATAGCTTTAATGAAATAAGAGTTCAAGTATGCTAATTCAATTCAGTACATAAGCTTGTTACTCAAATATACACACATTGTATTTCCTAGTCACACGTCATTACATACTTATACGCATTCGGTATGAAATCAAATTATGAATTCAAATAACATTTGTATAGCATTATGTTATTTTTAATCTAGTAGGCTTTCTTTAGCTATGTAATTACCTTTCTTAAGTTAATCATCTTCATACATCATTACTATCATGTGAGACTACCACAATTAGAAAACATACTCGCATATTATTAATATCACCTAAGACCACAATCAATACTAAATATATTTCATTTTAGCAAGTTATGGCATTCCCCAAAGTTAACCATCAAAATCGGATTCACATATATCACATAGTATATATACATGTTAAAGAGTCTTTTTATATTCGTATAACCCTTTCACAACCAATTCACAGGATATAGGCTCTATATTAATACTTTTGACTACTTACGGTCATTCAAGTTCATGAGACCACGAAGCTATCATGCTTGTCATATACACACATAAGGTGGTCGTGTAACGTATTCTAGGCATGTTCATGAATATCTTTACCACATACATATTACTAACATTGCTATTGGTTTTGAAATCATGCTTCATTTAGTCTTTATGGCACCTAGCATGGTATGTACACATGTATATATATGTATTAATCATGCTTCCATGCTTGTTTAAACAAAATCAAACCAATAGTACATAACAGTTTTGTTGCAGGATGCAAAAAATTGCAGCAGGGTGTCGGCGCTGCGGCGCGGCAACAACAGCCACAATCTGGCGCTGCGGCTCGGGCATAATGCCTGGGATTGGCGCTGCGGCGCGGGCATAATGCCTGGGATTGGCGCTGCGGCGCGGGGGCACTGGGTCTGAGGCACTGTGGCGCTGCAGCGCACAAATAATGATGCGCATCGGCACTGCGGCGCCGCGATGCAGACTCAGTTCCTGCAGTTCACGCTGCAGCCAAAACCGACCCAAAACCTCCCATTTCATCGATTTCAACATACCCTATTAGACTTCTTTAACTTACTAACACACACACACACATATATATATATATATATATGCTTATATAACAGTCAATCGCCATTTATCAATTCCCAATTTCATGAACTCCAACCAAATTGACGAATTTGATGTTTTACAGAAATTGCAGTGCAAAAATGGAAATAAAAGTCAAGAGAGCTATATAGTGGTTCCATCATGTATGTATGTTCATATAACAACAATATAAGGGTTCTACAAACCAATTATGAACCAATTTGGCATAATCAAGAATTTGAAGGAAACTTCAGAAACAGAAAACGAAAATGAAGAACAAAGGAAGAGGGATTATACCTCTGTAACTGATTGAGCTTGCTGCTATTCAATTCTTACAACTCTAGACTGATATTATATATGCTCTCAATTTATCAAACTCAAACAAAATCTCAGCAAATGAAATTAAAGGGGAAGAGCTTATATATATAGAGAAATTCATGTCCAGGCAATACTATTATTTTCCAAACCAAACTAACGGGTTGAAGGATTGCATGAGGGTTATGAAAGAGCGGGTAAATGGTTGTTGGATTCATCATGAATCCCATTCCCTCCATAATCATGAGCTATGAAATGCTAGTTGCTGAGTTTGGGGAGAAGAAAAAGGAATAGGCCTTAGCCTTTTGTTATGCACGTGAAGAGCAAAATGTGTCTATCATTTAGGAACAAGTAAGGCTCAGCGATATGAACAATGTAGAAAAATAAAATAACCCAATACATACACATTTTATATACACTTAGGCATATATGTATACCTAAGTTATATATTTAGAGTACAATTAGAATTACAATGTAATCCCAATAATCATGTTATTCACATAATGTAGTAAGTATAATCCACACACATATAATCCAGGTACATTTTTATCTTACCAATATAATTTAATCGGATACTATCACATTTATTATTAAATTCTACAATCAACAATTGATTATAATATATCCATAACATATTAGTTTAATGTATACTCATACACAATTGTCACCTAAGCATTATCATGTAGCTTTCTCAATTCAATATCTTTACTATATAGTTTACGTATAATTGTATAACCACATTGTACTACTTCATACCACATATAGGTAGCTACCATACCTTATACATTTAATTCGCATGCTTGCATGTAACAATTAATACCACCTCATTTTATTCATAACTTACTTATTTGTTTTATTATCCATAATGTCAAATAAACAAATTATTCATCTTATTGATTAATTAACAATAATATTAATTAGTCCATTCCTCATCGATTATTAATAACACCTAATTAATAATCATAGGATTAAATATCACATTAACAAATATAATTCCCAGCATATTTATAACCAAGTGTTTTATTATTATTATTATATTTCTTGCAATAATAATAATCACATATTATTAATCAATCACAATTAATATTCTACAACAATTAATTAATATTCTACAATTAATATAGATTAACTGTTTGCTTAAATTAATATAATCATTCTCATATTACGTCACTGTGCCACACAAGGCTATCAATGAGTTTATCGCAAACTCCATCAATTTCTTAATTATTATAATTATTCAATTTAATAGAATTGAATTACTCCTTCTCATAACACAAAATCATTTATATTAAATAAATTCTCATTTCCATTAACATTTTCATTTAATAATAGATGGAAATTCTCGGGTATTACATCACATGCTTGCTCTAATAATAGATTACATGATAGCACATAACAATTCTGCAACAGAAATTAAAAACCAGACTCTGGTCCTGGCGCAGCTGCGCCGCTGGCCAGTACATAACTGGCGCAGCTGCGCAGGCTGTCGGCCAGAGACAGTAACTGCTCTACTTCGGCAGTGACTTAGCCCAACTCAGAAATTTCTACAAAAATCACCCCAGCCACAATGTAATACAGTTCTAACATGGTAGTAAACTAACATAACAACTAATAAGCATACTCCAATCAAGTTATCAATCAAACCATGCTAAATTCAAGGATCAAAGAATTAGGAAATTACAGAGAATGAGAAATGAATGTAATTGATTATACCTCTGAAATTAAACGATTTGCACTTGCGGCTATCTTAACTCCTTTTTAACTCAAGAATCCTTATCACAGATATATATATATATATATATATATATATGCTTTCAATTCTCACTTAATGAAATCTCATCAAATGCAAGGAAGAAGGAGAGAGTTCATTATATAGGCAAATTGAAGAAATAGACAATGTCATTAACCCCAATTTCAAGCCAACGGATTGCACAATAACATGGAGGTTAACAAGTAGTTGGTGAAGAGTTGGTGGATTTATCATGAATCCCACTCCCCCTGCACTCATTAGCTAGTTTATTGCTGAGTTTGAGAAGGAAGGTAGAGTAGTAGCCCATTAGGAGTTCACGTGTGGGAGTTGGGCACTCAATGTGAGACTCAACAACTTGCAAGTGTAATACACTATACTAATGTAATCTATATATATAGCCTATCATGCTTACTAAGGCTACATCATGTATACACATTTTATTTCATATACTTGGGTTATAATTGAAGTACAAATATAATTTCCAATTACAATGTATCAAGTAGGGGTGCACATAGATATATCAACATAGAATCCATGTTCATTTTCCTTAACACCAATTTAATTCAAGTGGGTATTGTTATTATGTATTATCATAATCGTTATTATTACAATTATAATAACTTATAGGAATCATTATCAATTAACAATTTAATTTACTATATGTCAATAGGGTATATATTGATATTTACCCACACATATCATGTTTCATAAACAATAATGATGTAACTCACATAATATAATTAATCTTACTATATAGTCTATATATAATATACATAGCCATATCAAAGGTCACATTGTATAATATACAATATAGATAACTAACATATTGCATGCTTGTATAAAATAATTAATCAAGTAAATATAATATTATTATATTTATTAATCTCTTACTCATTAATTATTATTTGTTCATAATAATTATTAATCAACACATTATCAATTAATTACTCATAATTGCAATTAATCAATAGGTTCAAATCTTGCCACTATATTCAAATAAATTGAATATTTAATTATTAATAATCCTATCAATTCTCTGATATTAAAGTCTCAGGGCTAGCCCACTAATTTAAATAAACCATTAGTGACTTCCTTTAAATAATCCTAGCAATTTATTGCATATGCTCTATCTCACATAATCACATAACCAGTTAAGGTTTAAATAAGCTCACAAAACTAACTCATTAAAATTAAATCACATATTTAATAAATAAGGAGTTTAAAATTCATGGTCGTTACATCCCTCCCCCCTTATAAAAATTCCGTCCTTGGAATTGTTAAAATAAGGTTACTCAAACAAAAACGGATAATTCGCTCTCATTTTCTCTTCTAGCTCCCATGTAGCTTCTTCAACTATGTGATTCCTCCAAAGAATCTTAACGGAATGGATGATCTTATTCCTCAGCTTCTGTTCCCTCCTATCTAGTATTTGGACAGGAACTTCCTCGTATGATAAGTCTTTCTCGACTTGGATAGGTTCATAGGAGATAACGTGCTTGTAGTCTGGTTTATACGGCCGCAACACTAACACATGAAACACGTTGTGAATGTGCTCAAGTTCAGGAGGTAACGCCACCTCGTACACCACTTCACCGACTCGCCTCAGAATCTCAAACGGTCCTATGAACCTAGGGCTTAACTTGCCTTTCTTCCCAAAATGAATCTTCCTTTTCCAGGGAGATACTTTCAAAAAAGCATAGCTTCCTAATTCAAATTCTTTCTTCTTGCGATGCAAATCCGCATACTTCTTCTGGCGATCTTGAGCCGCTACCAGCTGTGCTCTTATCACCTTGATAATTTCTATGGTCTGTTGTACCAATTTAGGTCCCAACAGTCGACGTTCACCAACTTCGTCCCAACGCAACGGTGTTCGACATTTTCTCCCATATAGCGCTTCGTACGGTGGCATTCCGATACTAGCGTGATAACTATTGTTGTACGCAAACTCTACTAATGGAAGGTGATCCTCCCAACTACCCTTAAAGTCCATTACACAAGCTCGGAGCATGTCTTCAAGTGTTTGAATTGTCCTTTCGCTTTGCCCATCGGTCTGCGAATGATACGCGGTACTCATTCGTAACTGTGTCCCCAATCTCTCTTGAAAACTCTTCCATAAATTCGACGTGAATCGACGGATCTCTATCTGATACAATAGATACCGGCACCCCATGTCTCGAGATAATTTCCTTGACATATAATCTGGCTAGCTGGTCCAAACTATACTTAATCTTAATCGATAAAAAGTGAGTTGACTTCGTAAGACGATCTACAATTACCCATATGGCGTCGTGCCCTTTCTGCTTTGCCGGAAGTCCCACCACAAAATCCATCGTGATGTGCTCCAATTTCCATTCTGGAATCTCTACCAGTTGTAATAACCCACTTGGTCGTTGGTGTTCTGCCTTGACTCTCTGACAAGTTAAACACCTACTTACGCATTCTACAACCTCCCTCTTCATGTTTGGCCACCAAAAGTGATGACGCAAGTCTTGGTACATTTTTGTGCTTCCTGGGTATATCGAGTATCTCATACTGTGCGCTTCTTACAAAATTTCTTCCCTTAATTCTGGTACTAATGGTACCCAAATTCGTCCTTCAAACCTTAGCAGTCTAGTGCTATCAATCTTGAATTTCAAATCATCACCTTCAACAATTCGCTTCTTGATAATATCACAATCTTCGTCCTTCTCTTGTGCCTCCTTAACATTATCTAATAAAGTCGGGCTCGCTGTCACTGTAAATAATTTCTCATTGGTCTCCACCGGATACTTAACCTCCAAATCTAGTCGTTTAAAATCTTTCACTAACTCTTCTTGAACGGTTAACTTCGATAACTTCTCTCCGCCTTTTCTACTCAAGGCATCTGCCACTACATTTGCTTTGCCTGGATGGTACAGAATCTCACAATCATAATCTTTAATCAATTCTAGCCATCGGCGCTGCCTCATGTTTAATTCTTTCTGCGTGAAGATATACTTCAGACTCTTGTAGTCCGTATATATCTCACACTTCTCACCATAAAAATAATGCCTCCAAATCTTCAAGGCAAAAACTACTACTGCTAATTCCAGGTCATAAGTTGGATAACCCTTCTCATAATCTTTCAGCTGACGTGAAGCGTACGCAATAACCCCACCGTGTTGCATTAGTACACAGCCAAGACCCTTGTGTGACGCATCGTTATACACTACAAACCCTCTCGTGTTATCCGGTAAAGCTAACATAGGTGCTTGCCTAAGGCTCTTCTTCAATTCTAGGAAACTCTCTTCATACTTCTCCGTCCAAACGAACTTAACTGTCTTTCTAGTAAGATTGGTCAATGGCGATGCTAATTTCAAAAAATCCTAGATGAATCTTCGATAGTATCCTGCTAATCCTAAGAAACTCCTGATTTCTGTTGGCGTCTTCGGCTGCTCCCAATTGATAACCGCTTCTACTTTTGCTGGATCCACTAAAACACCATTCTTGTCGATAATGTACCCCTAAAACTGCACTCTCTGCAACCAAAACTCACACTTGGAGAATTTTGCATACAACTTCTCTCTCTTTAATGTCTCCAACACTATTCGAAGATGCTCGGCGTGTTCTTCCTCCGTCTCTGAATACACCAGAATGTCATCGATGAATACAACAACGAACTTATCCAAATACTATTTGAACACTCTGTTCATCAAGTTCATAAATGCTGCCGGCGCGTTCGTCAATCTGAATGACATTACCAGAAACTCAAAGTGTCCATACTGAGTTCTGAATGCTGTCTTTGGAATGTCCTCCGCCGTCACTTTCAGTTGGTGATAATCGGTTCTCAAGTCAATCGTTGAAAAGTACTTCGCCCCCTTCAACTGATCAAATAAATCATCGATCCTAGGCAATGGGTACTTGTTCTTAATGGTGACCTTGTTCAACTCTCGATAGTCGATACAAAGTCTGAGCGATCCATCTTTCTTCTTCACGAATAAGACTGGTGCTCCCCACGGTGATACGCTCGGTCGAATGTATCCCTTATCTAATAACTCTTGTAATTGAGCCATCAGTTCTTTCATCTCTACCAGTGCCATACGATACGGTGCTTTGTATACTGGTGTTGTCCCTGGTGCCAAATCAATAACAAACTTAATCTCTCTATCCGACGGCAATCCCAGAATCTCGTTTGGGAAGACATCGACGAATTCCCTTACAATAGGTATCTGACCCAGTTCACCCTCGACTCGTCGAGTATCAACCACATGAGCCAAATAACCTACACAACCCTTCCTAAGCAATCTCTACGCTTGCATCATCGTCAGACAATGAGATTGTCTCGGCGATTTTCTACCATAAAATACCACCTTTGACTTGTTCGGAGTCTTAAGGTGTACGCACTTCTTCTTACAGTCGATAACTGCTCCGTGATTCGATAACCAATCCATTCCAAGGATTACATCAAACTCCCCCAAACGAATCGGTATCAAATCCACGTTGAGCTTAAATCCTCGCAATTCAGTATAACAGTTCCTATGAATGTATTCTACGGGAATAATTTCCTTGTTCGCTACTTCTACGTTCATAGGGTGTTCTAATATTTCACGGGGTAAGTCTAACCGTTTAGCAAATTCTTCGGAAACAAAAGAGCAGGTAGCACCCGAATCAAATAACACATATGCATCTATATTGTTGATTGGGATGATACCTGACACCACGTCCTTGGACTCCACCGCATCCTGTACGGTCATGTTAAACGTGCGTGTCGTTGGTCTGTTGGCTTGACTGGCTGGCCCTCCGATGCTCAGTCCATTGTTGTTGTTGTTACGATTGCCGCTAGCTGCATCGCCCTTTCTCTTCGGGAAGTCCTTAATTTGATGGTCTAGGGCTCCACACGAGAAATACCCTCCTTTTTGCTTGTTCGGACACTGAGGAGCCATGTGCCCCGATTGTCCACAACGATAACAAGCGCTCTTTCCCTTCATACATTTCCCGAAGTGGTTCCTCCCTCAGTTACTGTACTTCACACTTTTCTTGGCCTCTCCCCCAGACTTGTTACGTCCAGAGGATTGGCTCTCCGTCCAATTACACTTGTTGGGGTTGCTGCCTCCGCTGCTTCCCCCTTTCGGTCCTTTATGTCCGGTCTTCTTTTCTTGTTTAAATCGAGCAATGGCTTCATTGCCTCCTTCGGCAATGATAGCCCTTTCCAGTAGATCAGGGAATATCTTAATCTTTAATACTGCGACGGCTATCTGCACCCAAGGTTTCAGTCCTAATTCTAACCTTCTTGCCTTCCTAGCCTCCGTGTCCACTTGGTGTGACGCGAATCGGGCCAACTCATTAAATTTTGTTGCGTACTCTGCGACAGACATACTACCTTGTTTCAACTCTAGAAACTTAACTTCCATATCCTGTTGCGTATTCTCCGAGAAGTAATTCTCGAGAAATAGCTCCTTAAATTTATCCCAAGGAAATAACTCCTTCGCCTGCTCGTCCCTTATTGGCCGTCCACCAATAGTTAGCTTTGCCCTTCTTCATGAAAATGGCAAAACTCGTCTTCTGTGCTTCAGCCACTCGTGTGACCTCAAACACTTTCTCCATCTCTTCTATCCAGGTTTGGGCTTCGATTGGGTCCAAGGTTCCCCGGAACTCTGGTGGTCCTACCAATTTAAAGTCCTTAAAGCTCGTCAAGTGATGTCCTGGCTGCCCTGCTGCTGGCTGGGGTCTATTCTGCATTGCCTCAGTTAACAAGTTAACAAAGTTCTGCATAGGCTCGACATTTTCCCCTCCGCCATTATTAACGGATCCTTCCTCCCTCTGGTTCCGCGGTAGTCTCCTAGGCGGCATGATCCTGAAGAAAGGAATAAAACATTAGACTTAATGTGATATGCTATTCATGTTAGCATTATGAAGTTTAGGATGTCTATCAATCATACCTGATTTAAATAAACAACTTCAGTATCACAATAAGACTCGATGGATATCCTCAACCCATCACTTACATACTCTACTTGAGTTTTCTACTAAGGTTATAACTTAGGCTTCGCATTCCTAACATTTATAAGCTAAGGCTCTGATACCAACCTGTGACACCCCCGAATCCGGTCGCCACAAAACAATACTAAACATCCACCTCTAAACAACATACAATAACTAAAGTGCGGAATATAATAAACGTAAGTCGTTCATTTAAAAGGTGTTACTAGTCCCAAGATTCGATAACCTAAATACAAACATACAAACATACCCTAGAATAGTCATTAGGGTTCATATTACATAACAGTAATTTAATTAAACAAAAAGATAAAGTCTGCTCCTTGCAAACTAATCCTACATCTTCCCTTTACCCTTGTCCTTCCCTGAAGTCTCGGGCTTAACTGCAATATAAGTCATGATATAGCAATAATGAGCAACAAGTTTGCTCAGCAAGTTTAAATACAACAATAAAGGATATATCATGATGAATAGAAAATATCTGACAATGAATTCAACAATATGAATATCGGAAGCAAGAATAATGATTGCTTTTAGAATAACTGGTAGTCAAGTAGACTTTTGAACTATAAAACTCCAACAGAATCAATAGCTGATTGACCCTTTGGTTACTGGCTACAGAATAAGTACTTGAGGGGATCAGCCTCGCGTACGCCATGTATATGCATAACATTCAACACTGCTATTTGTATCTTATATCAGATACCTACTACTCCCTTATAATATAAGGGTGTTCTTTCAGTCTAAGAATCCTTACCATCAATTGGTTTGGATAGCTTTTATAAAATTTCATATACATGTCTGACCGAACAAGGGTTCAGACTCTATCTGACACAGTTCAAGAATTATAGAACTTTAAATGATGTACAAGTCCAAGGCTGTACGAACTCAAGTGCACCAAGTGTGAATAAAAATAATATGGATGTGGAATAATTAAAAAGTAATTAAACCACCTAATAGCATGCTTGGAAATAAATTTCAAGCTTTAAATAATTAACCGTCAATATGATAATAACCTGCTCAATGCAATATGATAAGGATAGGAACTTGCACAATAAAGAGTGTAAGGGAACTTGTATTCAAATCAAGTGAAGTTAAGAAACTCGCTTACACGATTCATTGAATAAAGTAGTGCAAGAATTTAGGATACTTGCCTGTTTGTTCAGCTACGAATAAGTTCTAGCTTTAATTAACTTGTCTTGAAATGACCTAACATTAACAAGTCGGTCTTTCAATTAGCATTTATAAACTAATATAAGTGTATACTTATAATAATCCACTTATCGTATAAGTTAATCACATAATATCACGTTCAATATCAAACATACCATTTATAGCATCATAATATTCTAACTGTTAAAATCAGACTTAAACAAATTGTCCGAACCTAAAAGTGTCCCGACGCAACTCTAGCATGCAACTACAAACATTAAACCAATACACATACTTATCATGTTGTAATTTCTCATTCGAAACTAGCATGCTCATCCTAATCCAATTTCAGAGTCATATGTTTTCATGCTGGTAAACCTCAAGTTAAACAAGTTCATACTTCCAAGGTTTACTACTCCGGTCATACTATCTCATAATGAGACTAAACAATACTTGATATATATGCTCGAGTATATTTTACAAATATACTTCAAATCACATAGTTCATATTTGAAGTTCATTTTCTATGATTAAGCATGCATATGTGAAATCTGTACATACATAATCGAGCTGCTTGTTATTACGTCTATAGACATAATAACATCCTAATATATATGCTTGCGTGACCATAACATAACTCACATGGTAATCAATGTCGTTAGCTTTCACATTCTAAGTTTTCTCATTGAAAGTCATACTAAGTCAACAAGGTATCATAATACATGTTAAGTGCCTTGTGATCATAACTCGCATGTCTTAGAACTCATATATAAACCACATATATGTTCTCAAATGGTCAGAATCTAAAAGACTCAAGTCTTGGTCAAGTTTGTTTTCAAAAGTCTTAAGTTTCTCATTTCGAAATCGTCTGAATCTTGCAATCACGTATGCTAGTGTGTGAGCACACTTTAAACATTCATTTCATGTCAACATAGTCTATACGGTTATGTTCATGAAATCAGAATGCACATATGTCACACGGTCTCAAAGTTCATGTTCGAAATCATAAGTTTATTTTTACAAAACATGAGGTTTCCTTCCCTAATAAGTGTTAGCATGCTCACCAATGTGTACTAACATCGTTATACATGCTCATACAATATGAATGTACTTATATATGTGTTAATCTAGTTCACATGCTTGCTCTAATAATATATTACATGATAGCACATAACAGTTCTGCAACAGAAATCAAAAACCAGACTCTGGTCCTGGCGTAGCTGCGCCGCTGGCCAGTACATAACTGGCGCAGCTGCGCAGGCTGTCGGCCAGAGACAGTAACTGCTCTGCTTCGGCAGTGACTTAGCCCAACCACAGAAATTTCTGTAAAAATCATCCCATCCACAATGTAATACAGTTCTAACGTGGTAGTAAACTATCATAACAACTAATAAGCATACTCCAATCAAGTTATCAATCAAACCATACTAACTTCAAGGATCAAAGAATTAGGAAATTACAGAGAATGAGAAATGAATGTAATTGATTATACCTCTGAAATTGAAGGATTTGCACTTGCTGCTATCTTAACTCCTTTTTAACTCAAGAATCCTTATCACAGATATGTATATATATATATATATATATATATTTATATGCTCTCAATTCTCACTTAATGAAATCTCAGCAAATGCAAGGAAGAAGGAGAGAGTTCATTATATATGCAAATTGAAGAAATAGACAATGTCATTAACCCCAATTTCAAACCAACGGATTGCACAATAACATGGAGGTTAACAAGTAGTTGGTGAAGAGTTGGTGGATTTATCATGAATCCCACTCCCCCTGCACTCATTAGCTAGTTTATTGCTGAGTTTGAGAAAGAAGGTAGAGTAGTAGCCCATTAGGAGTTCACGTGTGGGAGTTGGGCACTCAATGTGAGATTCAACAACTTGCAAGTGTAATACACTATACTAATGTAATCTATATATATAGCCTATCATGCTTACTAAGGCTACATCATGTATACACATTTTATTTCATATACTTGGGTTATAATTGAAGTACAAATGTAATTTCCAATTATAATGTATCAAGTAGGGGTACACATAGATATATCAACATAGAATCCATGTTCACTTTCCTTAACACCAATTTAATTCAAGTGGGTATTGTTATTATGTATTATCATAATCGTTATTATTACAATTATAATAACTTATAGGAATCATTATCAATTAAGAAATTTAATTTACTATATGTCAATAGGGTATATATTGATATTTACCCACACATATCATGTTTCATAAACAATAATGATGTAACTCACATAATACAATTAATCTTACTATATAGTCTACATATAATATACATAGCCATATCAAAGGTCACATTGTATAATATACAATATAGGTAACTAATATATTGCATGCTTGTATAAAATAATTAATCAAGTAAATATAATATTATTATATTTATTAATCTCTTACTCATTAATTATTATTTGTTCATAATAATTATTAATCAACACATTATCAATTAATTACTCATAATTGCAATTAATCAATAGGTTCAAATCTTGCCACTATATTCAAATAAATTGAATATTTAATTATTAATAATCCTATCAATTCTCTGATATTAAAGTCTCAGGGCTAGCCCACTAATTTAAATAAACCATTAGTGACTTCCTTTAAATAATCCTAGCAATTTATTGCATAGGCTCTACCTCACATAATCACATAACTAGTTAAGGTTTAAATAAGCTCACAAAACTAACTCATTAAAATTAAATCATATATTTAATAAATAAGGAGTTTAAAATTCATGGTCGTTACACTAACGGCTAAACTGGACTTCGATCTATACCCGAACTTCGCTAGAGTCGTACCAACGGCTGAACTGGACTTCAGTCTGTACCCGAACTTCGCTGGAGTCATACCAACGGCTGAACTGGACTTCGGTCTATACCTGAACTTCGTTGGAGTTATACCAACAGCTGAACTAGACTTCGGTCTGTACCCGAACATCGCTGGAGTCGTACCAACGGCTGAACTGGACTTCGGCATGTACCCGAACTTTGCTGGAGTCGTACCAACGACTGAACTAGACTTCGGTCTGAACCCGAACTTTGCTGCAGTCGTACCAACGACTAAACTGGACTTCGGTCTGTACCCGAACTTCGCTGGAGTCGTACCAACGGCTGAACTGGACTTCGGTCTGTACCCGAACTTCGACAGTGTTGATTTTTTGGCAGTTTGATGCCGCTTTTCCGCAATTTTTTAGCAATCTTCATACGTGGGCCCCAGACATTGCTCTGAGATGGATACCAAGGGTTTTCATAGAGATCCCTTTTTCTGTCAGGATTACGCTGCTGAAACGCAGGATTTCAGGATAAACTGCTCAATCGCGTAGCGATTTCTCTTCATATTTAATTTGGCACATAGAAACTCCATTTCAACCTGAACCGAACCGAGCCTGGGGGAGTGGGACCCACCCTAGGGAGCTGCATGTGGAGGTACGGAAGCCGCAGGTGGGCCCATTTCCACCTGGGCTATTTATTGGGCAGCGGGATTTCATTTCTTCAAAGTTCTATTTTGAATTTCCAAAGGATTTTGATCTTCTTTTTTAGATCTACAGAGCTTGGACAGCTGTTTTTTGATTCCGTTAATTCCTACACTTTCAGCGCAGCACAGGTAACATTTTATGTTCTTTTTTCCCAAATTTTGACCTTTAAAAGAATGTGAACCACATAGGGGGCTTTTAGATGTAATGTATAAAAAATGTATGCCTATATGATCTGTTAAAATTTTTTTGACTACATATGTATGCATATCTTACTGTTATGCACGTTTGGTTGTAAGAAAATTCAGAGACAGTCAATTTTTGCTCTTTTTGATCAGTCTACTCATCCTTTTTGAGGCCTAGTGAGCCTGGATTTTCAACTAAAAATATCCATGGTAATTTGGCCACCATGTGAGGTTATTTTTGATTTTATTTCATAAATATGAATTGTTCTTATTTTTGGGAAGGTGTGCTACTGAATGGCCACCTAGTCATGCCTGTGTGTATGAGGACAGTCTATTTTACAAAGGAGACTCTGGCAAAAAAATTTCAAAACCAAAGCATTTAATAAACATGTAATTTGACTCTACTTGGGATTTTTGACTGACCCATGCATGTTTTAGAATTTTATCTTTTGAAAAACATGCAGTTTTGTTTTTACTGGGTATTTTTGACTGACCCATGCATGTTTTAAGACTTAGAGATGCATAGAGTACTAATTTAAAATAATAAGCCATAGATTTTAGGCTTACCACACTCTTTCTGATGTGATTTGAAGACTTTGTACAGGTGATGGACCGTGATAGACTCGACAGCGCTAGCAGGGTATCCTCAGGTATTAAACGGAGGCGAGCTTCTGATGTTCCTCAGCAGCGTCTGGCTAGACCACCTCGCCAGTTGGTAGAGTCGGTGGTTCGTCTAGCTCAGAATGGGTCAATTGATATTAATGACGAGCAGGCTTCTTTTGTTGCTCCAGCTCTGGCTCAGGCTCTACGGGCGGAGGTTCCAGGCATTATTGTGCCTATACAAGAGCTGCTGGGCTACTTGAGTCGCCATCCTTCGAGATATCTCCACGCCAATGAGGTGACTTGAAGTTTTTCTCTTCTTGGATTCTTTTCTTTCTTTGGCTATTCTCGGGGCACAGGTTTTTGACATGAGTTGATTTTTATGCAGGTTCCCGACTTTACGCAGCCTCGAGGGAACTGGTTCAATGTGCATTCCCTATATCACACTCTGCACGAGGATTATAGGGATATCATTGATAGTTGGGGGTTCCAGGCTTTCTTTTCCATTCTTCCCAGCCGTTACCCCTGGGGGTATATGAGGGCTTTGTCTGAGCGCTGGTTTCACCAGACTCAGTCTTTTCATCTGTTGGACTGTGAGGTGATGATAACTCTTATGGACTGGAGGTTCATTACCGATATTGAGTTTGAGGGTGGGACAGTGGCTGTTGTGGCTGACATTACGCCCATTATCGTTCGATCCCTGCTGGGAGTTTCTGCGGTGGCGCTCAAGGGTCGGTCGGTCCGATCTGGTCCCTTGAGTATAGATGCCCAGAATGGGACTTTGCTGGAGCCTCTGCCTGATGACCAGAGGGTTAGAGATCGCAGTCTGAGGCGATTATTTTTGGTGATCATCAGGGGTTATTTTGTGGCGCACAACTCGTCTACTGTGTCCTTCGCCTTGATTAGCGCCACCCGGCATGTAGAGTGCCTCAGTGACTTTGATTGGGGGTTCCTACACCTTTGCCTATTTTCTCCAGGGCATGCGCATGCTTTTGAAGGGTTTGACGGAGGCTTGGTTGGGATTCTACCCGTTTCTGCTGGTGAGTACATCTTTCTTGTACCTTTTTGACTTCAGCATTTATATTTGTCAGTCTTGATCACTGAGGACTTTTGATATTGGCATGGCCAGTTCTGGGCATTTGAGAGGCTTCCTTGCCTACGGCCCGCCACTGCTTTAGGCCTGGAGACCTATCCTCAAGGACGGCATTGTCATCACTCGACTTTGACAGAGGTCCCTATTACTGAGGGATTTACTCATTCTCGCTTATAGCTAGAGCTTTTGACGGCTGGATCGATCTTCTAGATGCCGTATACCTCTGAGTTTTCGACCGTCGGGTTTGAGGGAGGTTTTCCCACTGGTCGGGAGTTTATATTGTCGACCCACAGAGTCCCAATTTTGATAGAGGGAGGCTGGGAGCTCTATTTAGGAGAGCGTGCCATCAGGAGAATTACGGGTGAGATCCGTATTCCTATTGTTCCTCCTACTTGGCATCATTGGCCGCTGATCATGCCATTGATAGAGATCCCTATGGAGGGCATAGATGGCTATTCCCTATCAGAGGGTCTGTTCAGCCATGAGGCATTTAGCAGGTGGTGGAGTCCTCACACTATTGGAGCTCAGACTCGGGCTACCCAGTTCATGGAAGACATAGTGCCAGGGTCTACAATGATGACAGACTTGATAGCTTGCCTCAAGGAGCCTACTCATTTAGACCAGATTGTAGATCTGACCCGGGAGTTGGATAGGGCTCGCTTCTTTATCAAGCATCTTGGCAGAGATCCGTCAGAGGCATCTTCTTTTGACCCTTTTAGCTCAGGAGTAGGCCCCTCCTTAGGTCCATTTAGCAGCGGTTTTGTAGGGACAGCTCCTCCGTTATACTGCCCAGAGATGCCTGATGACCGCATCTTTGTGTCCACAGCAGAGATGGAGCAAGTTGATCACCTGGACGTGGACTATCTGGATCTCTTCTGATAGCTATGGAAGCTATATTTTTGACCAGCCACTATTTTGGCTATTTGACGATTGTGCCATCATTTTGATAGACCACTGTGTTAGTTGGGTGGGGGTGCCCCATTTCCCTGTATTCTTCACTTCACTTTGTATTATCAGACAGGGATGATGCCCGTAGTAGATAGTTTATCGTATATATTCATGTTATTTCATATCTATTACATCATGTTTATATTTGTCATCATGCATGTATTATGTCATATGTATGCATTTAGACAGATGAGTTCAGATTTAACCCCTGGATGGTCTTGTGCTACGGTAACACAGATGGCGTCGTCCTCCGTCAGCCGTATTGATCATTTACCACCGTCAACGGTGGCAGCATCATTGAGGTCCTGGTATGAGAGTCTACCCTTTTCAGCCAGGAGGACAGTGGATCAGATGTTGGGGCACTCGTTAGCCCTTATAGATTTTTGAGTTCTAAACGGATTCGTTGAGGGTCTTCTACCCTTCTAGATACCCAATAGGCAGGTTTTCCGTTTTAGACGGCGTGAGCTGACACCAACTCTGGAGGAGTACTAGAGATTCATCGATTTGGACTTAGAGTTATCGTGCGCTCGGACGACGATTAGCGACATGAGGAGACCATTCCTGCTGATGTTCGGTCTTCGCCAGAGGGTAGTCGCAGACGAGATCGTATCTGGGCGTGTGATCTCGATTGACTTCTTGATCGAGCGCTTTGGCAAGCTTGATAGCTATGATAGCCACATAGAGGATTTTGTTATTTCAGCAAAGGCATGGCATGCGGCTAGGATACATATTCTACTAATGTGCATTGTGGCATACGTCTACATGCCGTTACACTTAGATCACCTAGATGTGGGATTGGTAGTTGTTGTTCGGGCCCTTAGACAGGGTAGTACCATTATCCCGATAATATTAGCTGAGACGCTGTGGTCAGCCACTCACTTTGTTAGCCACCCGGAGGGGTTCTTTAGAGGTAGTTCGGTCTTGTTGTATGTATGGCTGATGTCCCACATACGACCGATAGGATTCTTCAGGCCTCGGGGTTTTTGCTTCACTCATGAGACATCCACAGTTTACTCCTTTCAGCCTGCGGAGTGCATTGATGCAGAGACATAGTTGACATATATGTCGGATATTGAGCATCCGTTCTCGATCTTGCCATACTCAAGACTAGCATCCCCATATAGCTTCATTACCCATGCTTATGGCCTGGATTATTTGCCCCTAGCGGGTTTGAGGGGAGTGACTACTTATCATCTTCTGGCGGTTATGGAGTAGTTTGATCAGTTTCAAAGTCTGCACCATTTTGAGGGGTCTGCTGATTAAAGGATGTTGACTTCTTCTATGTTATCAGCCAATTTGATTAGAGTATATGAGTGTTGGACTCATAGAGAGAGGGATGAGTTCTTCAGTAGCCATCCGGACCGTTCTCCAGAGTATTCTGCATGGCTAGAGGCAGATATGCCAGCAGCAGCATTTATTCCTTCAGCTCTTATTGTAGATTCAGATGAGGAGGAGCCTATAGAGGATCCTGCGTCTCCCACTGAGGATGAGCTATTAGTAGGTTTGACAGCTGCTTTGGTTAGTGACTCACTGACTATCCCTATAGGCACAGATTCGACTTTGGCGAATTCACTATTTAGGATAACTTTTGAGCGGGATTCGGCTAGAGCGCAGATGTTAGCTGCCTTATTTGGCAGAGATATAGCTTTAGCTAAAAGGGACGCACTTTGAGTCGCTCATGATGCTGGTTTGATTGAGAGAGAAGAGCTTCGATCTGCCAGAGATGCAGTTATTGTGGAGAGGGATGAGATCCACTCAGCCAGAGATGCAACTTTTGCTGAGATCGAGGACACTTTGATTGCTAGATATGCAACTTTTGCGAAGAAGGATGAGGCTATAGCTTCCCATGATTTCCACATTGCTGACAGTACTACCCTTCGATCTTATACTCACGGCCTGGTTACCGAGATGAGTGTATATATTGATGACCACAGTGCCACACTGCAGATGACTGTGGAGGTTTTGAGCCGTATGGAGGCTGAGGGTATTGCATTATCAGCTGCTCCTTCATCTTCAGAGACAGATGCCATGGTGGTATTGCTGACCCACTTATCCTTGGGTCCATAGACTAGCTTTATTTTTACTGCACAACTAGATCAGCCATTTTTGTCATGTACTGGGCATTATGTATATATCAAACAGTTTTATATCAGAGAAATATATTTTTGATTCACTTCCCTATTTGGAGATGTACCGTCATTGCTGAGTGATTACCACTTATTTCATGATTCGCTGTTGTTGATGCATCTTGAGCTTCTCCTTGATGGACTGATAGTTGAGATGTCAGGGAGTATCTCAGATGGGCTTGTTGATCAGGTAAATTGGATATAATTTAAGTTTTATGAAGTTTCGGTGTCTTGGGACTAGTTTTTACTTGATTTTTATTTTTTTCTTGAAGGCCAAATCGCACCGTAAATGGCTGCCTACGTACTCCCGGGTGGAGGGAGATCGAATCATTCGTAGTTCTAGCATGAGAGGGTTTGAAAAGTATCTGTCTTGGGTTTTGAGTTTAGTTTAATGAGTTTTTTTTTTTTGAATTTTTATTTGGTTTGACCGCATCAGAAATTGCTGCCTACGTACTTCCGGGTGGAGGGAGATCAGGTCATTCATAGTTCCGGCTTTCTAGGGAAAAACCAAACCTGATTTGATTTGTAAGACCCAAAAATAGGTATGCATATGCTTCAGACATAGTACCTTTTCACTGTATCTGAATTGATGAGTTAGGGAAATTCGTTCCCGTCCATTTCTTGTAATCTGATAGCTTCTCCCGTCAATACTTCTTGGACAAGCCTTCCCAATTAGGGGCGAACTTTCCTTTAGCTTCGTCTTGATTTGCCAAAACTTTCTTCAGTACCAAGTCATTTTCTTTGAATTGCCATATTTGGACCTTCTTGTTGTAGGATCGAACAATCCTTTGCTGATACAACTACCCGTGGAAAATGGTTGTAGCCCTCTTTTCATCTATCAGAGACAATTGGTGGTATCGATCTTGCAACCACTGATCCTCGTCTATCTGAGCATCTATTATCACTCGTAAGGATTCCATCTCTACTTCTATGGGGAGGATTGCTTCCATGCCATAGACCAATGAATAGGGGGTAGCCCCAGTGGAGGTGCGCATTAATGTTCTGTATGCTAACAGGGTTAGAGGCAGCAGGTCAGGCCATTCTTTGTGATTGGTGGACATTTTTTGCATAATCTTTTTGATGTTCTTGTTGACCGCTTTGACAGCACCATTCATTTTGGGCCGATAGATGACAGAGTTGAGATGTTTGATGTAGAACTTGTTGCACAGCTCCTTCATCATTTGATTATTCAGGTTTTTGGCATTGTCTGATATGATCACCTCCGGTTGTCCATATCGACAGACGACATTGTTTCTGTTGAAACCAATGATGACCTCTTTCGTGACTTTGGGAAAAGAGGATGCTTTAACCCATTTGGTGAAGTAATCGATCATGGTGAAGATGAATCGATGACCATTGCTGGCTTTGGGTTCCACTGGGCAGATTACATCCATTCCCCACATAGAGAAAGGCCATGATGAACTCATGTTGTGTAGCTCATTTGGAGGAGCGCGGATGGCATTTCCATGTACTTAGCATTGATAACATCTTTTGACGTGATCATCGCAGTCAGCTTTGAGAGAGATTTAATAATGATCGGTTCTTAATATCTTCTTGGCCAGTAGATGACGGCTCATGTGTGGACCACAGACTTCGCCGTGGATTTCATCCATCAGTCTCTGGGCTTGATCTTTATCAAGGCATCTTAACAGGCCTATTCCAGAATCTCTTTTGTATAGGGCATCTCTGCTTAGATAGAACTTCATAGCCATCTTATGAATCTGCTTTCGCGCGGATTGGCTTGCTCCAGCGGGTGTAGATCCATCTCATAGATATTCCTTGATGTCATGATACCAAGGCTGCTTGATAGGAGGTATTTCATCTGATACTTCTCCAATGTAATTCCCATATATCGGGGCCTTTAGAATTATGAATTTGATGTTGGGAAACCCACTCCTATCGGATATGCGGATTAATGAACCTAACGTTGCTAATGCATCAGCAAAATCATTTTTACCCCGAGGAATATGGCTGAAGGTTACGTCTTTAAATTCCAGGGATATTCTGATGACCTGCCGATTATAGGGCAGCAAATGCAGTTCTTTGGTGTTATATGTCCCAGTGGATTGTCTAATGACTAACTCAGAGTCTCCAAAGACCAGTAGGTGTTTGATACCCATGGATTAGGCTAATTTCAACCCCATTATGTAGCCTTCATACTCAGCTGTGTTGTTGGTGTTGCCAAATTAAAGTTTGGTAGCCACAGGATATTGTTTTCCTATATAAAAGATAAGGACTGCCCCAGCTCCGGCACCTTCTATGTTTACTACTCTGTCGAAATACATTTTCCATGGTTGGACTGTATTCTCTTACTGGAGTTGTTGAATTGTCATGATTCCATCATCTGGGAAATAGGTCTCCAGGGGCTCGAACCCTCCTGAAGGTGCTTCAGCTAATTGATCTGCAATGCTTTGACCCTTGATTGATTTCTGAGTCACGTAGACAATATCGAATTATTGTAGGATCAACTGCCATTTGGACAATCGACAGTTCAACATTGGCTTATTGAATACGTACTTGAGTGGATCCATACGGGATATGAGATAGGTCGTGTGCCCATAGAGGTAATGTTGTAACCTCATTGTGGCCCATGCTAATGCACATCATGTTTTCTTGATCAGAGTGTATTTATGTTCCCCACTACTGAATCTTTTGCTGATGTAGTAGATGGCTCTTTCTTTGCTACTATCATCTTTCTGTCCTAGCATGCAGCCCATTGCGTTGGCATTGACGGACAGGTACATGAACAAGGGAATTCCATCCCTCGGAGGTACCAATACTGGTTCTTTGATTAGCTGCTTCTTGATGGCAAAGAAGGCTTGTTGACAATCCTCATTCCATTTGCTGGAGGAATTTTTCCTTAGTAACTTGAATATGGGTTCACAGGTTGCTGTAAGCTGGGAAATGAATCTGCTTATGAAGTTGATCCTTCCCAGAAACCCACGTATCTCCCTCTCTATTCGAGGTACTGGCATTTCAGTGATGGCTTTGATCTTGGCAGGGTTTAGTTCGATGCCTCGATTACTCACCAAGAATCCTAGCAATTTGCCTGATTTGATGCCAAAAGCACATTTGGCGGGATTTAGCTTGAGGTTGTACTTACGCAACCTGTTGAACAGCTTCCTGAGATGGTCGATGCACCTAGTATAAGATACAAATAGCAGAGTTGAATGTTATGCATATACATAGCGTACGCGAGGCTGATCCCCTCAAGTACATATTCTGTAGCCAGTAACCAAAGGGTCAATCAGCTATTGATTCCATTGGAAGTTTATGGTTTAAAGTCTACTTGTCTATCAATTATTCTAAAAGCAATTATTATTCTTGCTTCCGATAATCGTATTGTTGAATTCCTTTTTATATATATTCTGTTAATCATGATATATCCTTTATTGCTGTATTTAAACTTGTTGAGCAAATTAGTTGTTCATTCTTGTTATATCATGACTTTTATTGCAGTTAAACCCGAGACTTCAGGGAAGGGCAAGGGTAAAGAAAAGATGAAGTATTATATTTCAAGTAGCTGACTTTGTTTATTGCTTAGTTAATTACAGTCAATGTAATTTAAACCCTAATGGTTATTCTAGGGTATGAATGTATTGTTGTATTAAGGTTTTCGAATCTGGGGACTAGTAATACCTTTTGAATGAACGGCATACGTTTATTTCAGTCTGCATTTAGTTATTGTAATACCCCAGAATTTTTGAATATTATTAAATGAATATTTATTTGAATATAAATATATATGTGTTGCGAGATGAGCTCATTCAAATGAATTCAAATTGAATATATAATAATTGAGGAAGAATGTGGAGTTTCTGTTAAATTCGTTAAAATGCCTTGTGTGGTACGAAAATAGAAATAATAATGAGCTTAATTAAGCTTAAGTGATAAGCCTTGTGTGGCCTACTTAATTTCCTAATCTAGTTGGATCATTGAATTAATAATGTATTGGACTTAAGATATATCCAAGCCCAACCACATTAATGTGATATGAAAAAAATTAAGAGATGTGGCCCAATCAATTTATGTGCTAGATTAAATACTAGGGTCCATGTGCTTTAGCATGCTTAGCCCAATTGATTTAATTGATGTCGCCCAATGTGTAATGTATGATGATAGGAATATGTACATATATACATGTAGATATATATGTATGTAGTTGTATAATAGAGGTTGTAAAGTGCAGTGTGACACTTTAGTGAAACTATGCAATATGGAAACTATATTGTAAGAGTAATAGAATTGTATGAGTTACATACATGAACTTATGTGACCAGGTGATAGGTGTAATACTTTAATGAATACTATATGGTATATTAAAGTATGTGAATAATAAATAGCAATAATTATTTCAATAAGTTACATAATTGGAATAATGAGGTTGGTAATAATGTAGTATGTCACTATTCAATTAACTCATAATTTGACATTATTAAGATGTACATGGATTATATATCAATGTGTATACATGTACCCCAATGTGCTACCTTTAAATATTGTTATGACATTTTAGGTCCATGCATACCCTAAGTATATATTTAACCTAAGGTGTACATATATGTGTATTAAGCATAGTGTGTGGAATTGTTGCAATTGTCTAATGCTGAGATACAATAGCTTGTCCCTAAAAGAGTGTCCATTTCTCATTCACGTGAATGACATAAGGCTATAGCCTATTGCTCCTTCTTCTCCCAAACTCCATTCTAGCTATCATAATTCATGGGGAGTGGGCTGAATAGTGAGTAGGATTTGATTTTCCACCAACTCTCCGTGAACCATTAGTTTCTTCTTCATTCCATTGAGCAAAGCCCCAATGTTGGTCAACAAGTTTCCTATAAATGAAGCTATTCTCATTCTCAGACTTCTTGTTGATTACTCTGTGAAATTCAAAAATTTGTGTGTGTGACTGTTGTTGAGTTGAAGAGAAGACCTGAGATTGAAAGCAAAGAAGTTACTTCACAACTTCAAGAGGTAATACCCCTTTATATGTTCATAGGATTCAAGTCTTATAAGTTTTTAGAAATATCTTGAAATACTTGCTTTAATGTCCAAATTAATGAGCTAAGTTTGTTAGAATCATGCTATGTATGTTGTATAGTAGGTTTATGGAGTTTGTACATAGTGGGTATGCTTAAATTTGCTGTTTGATTGTGATTTGGGGTATTAGTTCGCAGCAGGGGAAAGAAATTTCCGAACTGGTATGGCTATGCCCTCGCCGGCGGGCCTTCTATAAGCCAAAGTGCCGCACCGGCGGGGGGTGGCCAGAGGAAATTTTTTTGCCAATACCGCCCCGACGGGCCTCCTATGGTTCATTTACCCACCCCGGCGGGGGGTGACCAGGAAACCAAGATTTGTGCTATTATGTTATAAAACCTTACGCCTTTTTGAAATCTAATTTTTAGCATGAATTCGCAACGTAGTTAGTTTTATGAATGCATATGAAATGTGGTTTCGAAATGCTTTGCATACTTAGTTTGTTATAACATGAGATTTCTTAAGACAAATTTATATACTATTCAATGTTGCTTAAAACAAGTTTTCAAAGAGTAAAGTTATGTTGACTTGGAATACATGAATCAAATACATGCAAGCATGCGTAGTAAAGATTGTTTGGCATTATTATATGGTTTAATGAGTACTATGGTTAGTCGTTGACATAACAAGTTTTCTTGGCTTTGTAAAATGAAGATTTATGAATAGAACTACCCATTGTTGAAAGTAAATGGAAAAGACCCAACCTAATTCCTCAACATTCATGTATAAATGCCTTAAGATATAATATATGGCTCAAGCAATGTTTTAAGTGTTCAAGCATATAGCGACTTTATGGAACTAAGTTTTGCGAAGGTGTTTCTAAGGATTTCAAAACAATGTGGATTATACATCTATGATTTTAAATGTGTGTCGAATACATAGATAAACATATGTGTAATAAAAGTATGTTGATATATGTTTATAAACTTTTGAATGTTATGTCCAAAAGGTATTTGCAAACTATAAAGAAATGATTAGAGACTATGTTATTTGACTTCATAGTGATTTATAAACTAAACTTTTGTGCTATAAGTATGCAAAATGTATAATGGAGTATGTAAAGAATGTACAACTAAGCTAGACGTTTATGTATGCGTTTAAACTTACATATCATGTATGAGTATACGTAATTAATAAATATCCTATACGCATAACTATATTACGATAGGGATTCGAAAAGTGTTGATTTATTTAACGTGGATAAACTACGCATAAGGCAAGTTTCCTTACTTACACTCATTTATAGTGCGAGTATCCTATATTTGTGTTTGTTTTATTTCGAGGAACGTTGTAAGCAAGTTCCTAACTCTACTCTTTATTGGACATTCATTTAGCTTGTGCTATTATTGTCATACAAGTAAGCTTTAGATATTGGAATTCAATTATTATGAATCATATACTTCGTGATAAGATAAAAGTCGATTTATATTCTTCGAACTTTAAATCTTGAGATTGAACTTATAATTAATGTGATCTATGCCATTTGATTCGAGTAGACTTATATTATTGAAAAGCGACCCAAACCAATTGATTGGTGCGGGATCATATGTTTGACAGAGATGAACAACCTTCTTTGAAGGGAAAATATATTTGTCGGGAGACCGACGTGCGCACACTTTAGTACGATTGAACGGTATGCATACCGTAGGGTACTTTAGGCTGATCACCTGTTGTACTTGTTTTTGATTGGGTTAACAGTATATTACTGTTAATTCTAGTAGAAGTTCATAGTCCTTAGTGACTGCTCAGTATTCAGTTATCTTGAAATCTTGAATTGATTTATTATTGAATCACATTGAAATTATTCTGTCCTTAGCGATTGTTGTTGAGAACTGTTGATATTCTTGTTATCCTTGAACTATCAAACCTTGCTATACCCTTTCGAGAATTTAGAATTTTATTACTTTCCCTTATTGTATATTACTTGTTGGGCAATTTGTGCTCATTCTTGCTTTTCCTAAAATATTTCAGTTAAGGCAGAGCAGTGTGGACCTTCGGGTATAGATAAGGGCAAGGGAAAGGCTATTGAGTAGCTTTAATTATGTAGGACTTATGATTGTAATAAAGAACTTATGATATTATGTACTACTTAAGTTTATTTATGCTTAAGATATGTCTAAGCTATGTAATAACTATTTAAGTTACGAGACCTTAGGACGTGAATAAATTATATTATTTAAATGTAATCTATTCGGTAGTAGTTGTGTATTTATTCCGCTGTGCGATGCGACATTTAGTTGTATTAATATTATTGTTATATACTATTGTGAGAACGTGACGAAATGAATTCGAGTGACCCTGTGGCGGTCCGAATTTGGGGGCGTCACAGGTTGGTATCAAAGCTATAGTTATAAACCTTAGGAGTGAGTGTCCTTAGCTTATAACGTAGGAGAACTTAGAAGTTAGAAAGGACATAAAACTCATGTAGAGTTTTCCTTGAGCGAGACTTAGCGTGTTATGAAATATAACTTCACTCTATACAATGAACTTATGTTTTATTTAACATTCTAATGGAGTTGCTGTTTGTTTATCTTGTGTTTGTGATTGTAGGATGACAGACACAGGTGTACCTAGTAGAGTGGCCGAGGAGGAGCCTAGAGATATACATGTAGTATACGAGGCACCTTTAGAGGTTGTGCCAGTGCAGGCTATTGCACCATCCGAGTCTGACGACGAGGATGAGATCGAGGTGGAGTTTGACCCCGAGGAGGAGCCTATGGAAGATGAGCCTGTTGAGGACGAGCCTGTTGAGGTGGAGCCAATGGAGGACTCCTACGAGCCTAATCTAGAGGAGCATATGCTGGGAGAGTACTAGGAGCGTATTCTGAAGTTGGACTGCAGAGTTCAGGAGCTGGAGGCCGAGGCCGAGGAGTGAGAGTCTGAGTTCCAGAATCTGAGGGACGAGGACCACTAGAGGAAGCTGGCCATGCAGGGGTTAGAGGTAGAGATTGCTTATCGCAGGGAGGCAGGGATCCAGATGGGAACCTTATTCCACAGGTCGGTGGCGAGAAACGTAGATCTGGCAGGGAAGTTGGAAGAAGTAGAACAGAGATAATTGAGCAAGAAGACTGAGAAAGAAGCACTCTGTACTCAGCTAGAGTTAGAGGTTATGGATAGGATCCACTTCGAGGAGAAGTGGGAAGCGGCTAACGAGAAAGCTTACGACCTAGAGGATGAGGTCAGATGCAAGAAGAGGAAGATGAACAAGATGGGGTATGTGTTTCGTTCAGCTTTTGAGAGGGTGATTGATGGTGTGTACCACTACCCAGGGGAGCAGGGACAGACCCTACATACTTTGAGCCGAGAGTTGATGGCGTACATAGCGCAGATCGAGTACAAGAGCGCTGTGGAGCGTGGGATGATGGGATGAGACCCTTAGACAGTTTAGTAGTAGTATTTATCTTATGTGATGTATATACTATGTTGTAATCCCAACTTTTTATGTAAAGTATTGGATAGTGATGTAAACCCCATATAAGCTTTTGTTAGAGGGGAAGTATGGTAGCGGGTTGGTATATTCCCATCTTTTGTGATATTATGGGATATGTGATAACATTTATAGAAATATGCTAGGAAAAATCATGTAATGAAATGATTTGGCATATTAATATAAATGAAGTTTATTTCAGAAACGTGTTATAAATTTATTCTTCTTGATGTTAAGAGAAATACTTAAGTGACATAACTGAATAATAATAAAATGAAAATTTGTGATGCAGATCATGGCACCAAGACGTAGATTGACTGCACCCGAAGAGTCAGTAAACAACGAGAGGGAACAAGTAAATCCCATCCAAAAGCTAGTTGATCTGTTAGGAAAGGCCCTTAGGGGAAGGACCAACGAACCCGTTCGCCCCAATCCTCAAAGAGTACCGATCACAAACTTTAAGGACTTTAGGAGTGTAGGACCCCCAGAGTTCGAGGGTACTTCCAACCCAATCATTGCACAGACATGGGTTAAGGATATCGAGAAGACCTTCACTATAGCTCGTGTGGGTGAAGACCAAAAGACTGTCTTCGCTACATATACGATGAGAGACGAAGCCAACTACTGGTGGGAGGCTAACCAACAAAGAGTTGGAGAAGGGACAATAACATGGGACAGATTTAAGACGCTATTTTTCGAGAACTACTTCCCGAAAAGCATGAAGAATAGGATGGAGGTGAAGTTTTTGGAACTTAAGCAAGGTGATATGACGGTGGCGCAGAACGCAGCTAAGTTTAACGAACTAGCGTGATTTGCAGAACACCAAGTTGGAGATGAGGAAAGGAAGGCGAGACGATTCGAATAAAGGCTGAAGTCGTGGCAGTTCAATAAGGTTCAGTTCTTCAAATTGATTCTTTTGCGGCATTGCTAGAGAAGGCAATCATTGCGGAAGGTGGCAGTGAGGCCTTAAGTCTGTATAACAAGGAGAAGAAAGGAAAGAATACTGGAGGAGAGAACTGTACTGGAGGAAGCAGTAGCGGAGGAAGCAACTTGGGAAAGAGAAAGTGGGAGAATAACAACAACAAAAACAACAATAATCAATCAGGGAATTTTCGTGGAGGTTTCAAGAAGAAGGCTAAAGGATGCCCGAAGTGTGGGAAGAATCATCAGGGGGAGTGCTGGAAGGGAAGGGAAACTTGCTATAACTACGGTCAGGAGGATCACAATTCACCCAACTGCCCGAAACCAAAAAAGTTACAAGGATGCTTTGCTTGTGGCTCGACGGAGCACCGGATTAAGGATTGCCCGAAGAAGGGAAGTGGCGGAGGTAGCAGCCAACAAGGAGGGAACAAACTGATGATCGGCGGACCGGAACAATCCACCTGCCCAACCGCCAGAACCTTTAACATGACCGTGCAGGACGCAGTAGCTGCAAAGGACGTGGTGTCAGGTATAATCCAAATCAATGATATAAATACATATGTATTATTTGATTCGGGTGCCACCTATTCTTTTGTATCTAAAGAATTTGCTAGTAGACTTAACACACCCCGAGAACGAACTAGCGCGATTTGTAGAACACCAAGTTGGAGATAAGGAAAGGAAGGCGAGACGATTCGAACAAGGGCATAAGCCGTGGCTGTTCAATAAGGTATCAGTTCTTCAAATTGATTCCTTTGCGACATTACTGGAGAAGGCAATCATTGCTGAAGGTGGCAGTAAGGCCTTAAGTCTGTATAACAAGGAGAAGAAAGGAAAGAATACTGGAGGAGAGAACCGTACTGGAGGAAGCAGTACCGGAGGAAGCAACTTGGGAAAGAGAAAGTGGGAGAATAACAACAACAACAACAACAACAACAAAAATAATAATAATCAATCAGGTAATTTTCGTGGTGGTTTCAAGAAGAAGGTTGAAGGATGCCCAAAGTGTGGGAAGAATCATCAGGGGGAGTGCTGGAAGGGACGCGGAACTTGCTATAACTGCGGTCAGGAGGGTCACATTTCGCCCAACTGCCCGAAACCAAAAAAGTTTCAAGAACTTGTTATATTATGCACTAGTTAAAGTTATTTATGCTTAAGATACGTCTAAGCTATGTAATCACTGTTTAAGTTACGAGACCATGGGACGTGAATAAATTATATTATTTAAATGTAATATATTCGGTAGTAGTTGTGTATTTATTCCGCTGTGCGATGCGACATTTAGTTGTATTAATATTATTGTTATATACTATTGTGAGAACGTGACGAACCGAATTCGAGTGACCCTGTGGCGGTCCGAATTTGGGGGCGTCACAGGTTGGTATCAAAGCTATAGTTATAAACCATAGGAGCGAGTGTCCTTAGCTTATAACTTAGGAGAACTTAGAAGTTAGAAAGGATATAAAACTCATGTAGAGTTTTCCTTGAGCGAGACTTAGCGTGTTATGAAATGTAACTTCATTCTATACAATGAACTTATATTTTATTTAACATTCTAATGGAGTTGCTGTTTGTTTGTCTTGTGTTTGTTATTGTAGGATGACAGACACAGGTGTACCTAGTAGAGTGGCAGAGGAGGAGCCTAGAGATATACATGTAGTATACAAGGCACCTTTAGATGCTGTGCCAGTGCAGGCTGTTGCACCATCCGAGTCTAACGAAGAGGATGAGATCGAGGTGGAGTTTGACCCCGAGGAGGAGCCTATGGAAGACGAGCCTGTTGAGGACGAGCCTATAGAGGAGGAGCCCATGGAGGACTCCTACGAGCCTAACCTAGAGGAGCATATGCTGGAAGAGTACGAGGAGCGTATTCTGGAGTTGGACTGCAGAGTCCAGAAGCTGGAGGCCGAGGCCGAGGAGAGAGAGTCTGAGTTCCAGAAGCTGAGGGACGAGGACCATAAGAGGAAGCTGGCCATGCAGGGGTTAGAGGTAGAGATTGCTTATCGCTGGGAGGCTGGGATCCATATGGGAACCTTATTCCACAGGTCGATGGTGAGAAACGTAGATCTGGCAGGGAAGCTGGAAGAAGTTGAACATAGAGAATTGAGCGAGAAGACTTAGAAAGAGGCACTCTGTACTCAGCTAGAGTTAGAGGTTATGGATAGGATCCACTTCGAGGAGAAGTGGGAAGCGGCTAACGAGAGAACTGACGACCTAGAGGATGAGGTCAGATGCAAGAAGAGGAAGATGAACAAGATGGGGTATGTGTTCCATTCAGCTTTTGAGAGGGTGATTGATGGTGTGTACCACTACCCAGCGGAGCAGGGACAGACCCTACATACTTTGAGCTGAGAGTTGATGGCGTACATAGCGTATATCGAGTACAAGAGCGCTGTGGAGCGTGGGATGATGGGATGAGACCCTTAGACAGTTTAGTACTAGTATTTATCTTATGTGATGTATATACTATGTTGTAATCCCAAATTTTTGTGTAAGTATGGGATAGTGATGTAAACCCCATATAAGCTTTTGTTAGAGGGGTAGTATGGTAGCAGGTTAGTATATTCCCGTCTTTTGTATAGGTTATTTGGCTCACGTGGTTGATACTCGACGAGTCGAGGGCTAACTGAGTCAGATACCTGTCGTAAGGGAATTCGCTAATGTCTTCCCAGATGAAATTCCGGGATTGCCGCCGGATAGAGAGATATAATTCAAAATTGACTTGGTGCTATGAACAACACCAATTTCTAAGGCACCATATTGAATGGCACCAATAGAAATGAAAGAGCTGATGGTTCAATTGCAAGAACTGTTAGATAAAGGTTATATCAGACCAAGCGTGTCACCATGGGGAGCGCCAGTTCTGTTAGTAAAGAAGAAGGATGGTTCGATGAGACTTTGTATCGACTATCGCGAGTTGAACAAAGTCACGATTAAGAATAGGTATCCGCTACCCAGGATAGACGATCTGTTTGATCAACTCCAGGGAGCGTAATACTTTTCAAAGATTGATTTGAGAACGGGCTATCATCAACTAAAGGTGAGACATGAGGATATCCCGAAGATGACATTCAGAACTCGTTATGGACATTTCGAGTTTTTAGTAATGTCATTTGGACTGACAAATGCACCAGCGGCATTCATGGATATGATGAATATAGTATTCAAGCAGTACTTAGACAAGTTCGTAGTCGTATTCATCGATGACATCTTGGTGTATTCAGCGACTGAGGAAGAACATGTTGAGCATCTAAGGATTTCTTTGGAGGCGTTAAGAAGGGAGAAGCTGTACGCAAAATTTTTGAACTGTGAATTTTGGTTGCAGAGGATGCAGTTTCTAGGGTACGTCATTGACAAGAATGGCGTTTCGGTAGACCCAGCAAAGGTGGAAGCCGTTATAAATTTGGAGCAGCCGAAGACGCCGACGGAGATCATGAGTTTTCTAGGGTTAGCAGAATATTATCGGAGATTCATCCAGTATTTTTCGAAGATAGCATCGCCATTGACCAATCTAACCAGAAAGACGGTAAAGTTCGTTTGGACGAAAAAGTGTGAGGAAAGTTTTATGGAGCTAAAGAAGAGACTTAGCCAAGCACCGGTGTTGGCTTTACCGGACGACACTGGAGGTTTTGTAGTATACAATGATGCGTCACACAAAGGTCTTGGTTGTGAACTAATGCAGCACGGCAAGGTCAATGCGTACGCGTCACGTCAGCTGAAGGACTATGAGAAGGGTTACCCGACTCATGACCTGGAGTTGGCCGTGGTAGTTTTCGCCTTGAAGATTTGAAGGCATTATTTATATAGAGAGAGGTGCGAGATATATACAGATCACAAAAGTCTAAAATATATTTTTCATCAGAAGGAGCTGAACATGAGACAGCGTCGATGGTTAGAATTGATCAAGGATTACGACTGTGAGATTTTGTACCATCCAGGAAAAGCAAATGTAGTGGCAGATGCCTTGAGCAGAAGAGGCAGAGAGAAATTAATGAAGCTGACAACTCAGGCAGAGTTGATAAAGGAGTTTGAGCATCTGGAATTGGAGGTTGAGTATTCGATGGAGACGGACAGAAAATTGTTTTCAGTGACAGCGAGCCCGACCCTATTGGATCAAATCAAGGAGGCTCAAGAAAAGGATGAGGATTGTGATTTAATAAAGAAGCGAATTGCCGAAGGCAAGGAGCTTAAGTATAAGATTGATAGCACAGGGTTGCTAAGGTTTGAAGGGAGAGTCTGGGTACCATTGGAACGAGAATTGAGGGAAAAAATCCTTCAGGAAGCTCATAGCATGAGGTACTCAATACATCCCGGGAGCACGAAAATGTATCAGGATTTGCGATAGTATTTTTGGTGGCCAAATATGAAGAGGGAGGTAGCAGAGTGCGTCAGCAGTTGTCTGACATGCCAACGAGTTAAAGCAGAACACAAGTGACCGAGACGACTGCTTCAACCAATAGAGATTCCAGAGTGGAAGTGGGAGCACATTACAATAGACTTTGTGGTGGGCCTGCCACCGACACAAAAGGGTTTAGACGCCATCTGGGTAACCGTGGACCATCTGACCAAGTCTGCTGATTTTTTACCAATCAAGATACTGGTACAATCTGGAGCAATTAGCGAAGCTCTATGTGAAAGAGATAGTGTCACGACATGGAGTGCCGGTATCAATTTTATCTGACAGAGATCCGCGCTTCACGTCAAACTGATTCGCGCTTCACGTCAATTGAGGTTGAGTACGGCGTACCATCCTCAAACTGATGGCCAGAGCGAGCGAATGATTCAGACCTTGGATCAAGCCTCTCATCAAAAGGAAGGGGAAGAACTCATGAAAGAAATCAAGGCGACATAAGCTTGTCCCTCCATAAAAAGGAAAAAATTCTCAAGAGAGTCCTTAACTCAGAAAAAATAGATGCTCGATGAAAAAAGGTCTAGCAAATGAATTCTACATCATCAAATATGTCAACTTACGCCAAGTCCTCACAAGTCGAGGCCTCTACACCGAAGTTCAAATTTGGGTAATGAAAGAACTGGCTACATCCTCCAGGACGTCAGCAACCCCCGGGTCATCAGTTAATCCAGTCTCAAATCCAACAGGGACGAGCACCAGGTCCAGATTCAGAAAGAAAAATAGCAGCCTCTGCGAGATCCCCACCAAAGATGACATATGAAAGGGGAACATCCGAATCTACTCTACGAATGACAAGAGGAGCCACACGGGAGTTGAAGCTGATAGGTCTATCAAAATCTATACCTGAAAAGAAAATCCAAATTGCCTCAAAAAGGGTGAGGTATGGTTCTACATCATTGTAATTAAGCATATGCATCAACCTAGGACAAATTAAGATCATCACATCATGCCTGGTCTGCACATGTGCAACAAGCGCTATATCAGCGCTCATCTTCGTTAAAAAAAATTAAGCATGCATACCCGGTAAAGTTAAATATGCATACGCATTAAATACCCAGAATCGAGGAAAAATTTTGTTCTTGAAAACTACCGTTCGAGTAGGCATCGAGACAGTTCTGTGATACAAAGCTTTGTAAACTACCATTCGAGTAGGCATCTAGACAGTCTGGTGATCAACCGTTGTCAACTACCATCAGGGTAGGCACCGTTGTCAACTACCATCAGGGTAAGAACCGTTGTCAACTACCAGCAGGGTAGGCACCATTGTCAAATACCATCAGGGTAGGCACCATTGTCAACTACCATCAGGGTAGGCAACGTTGTCAACTACCAGCAGGGTAGACACCGTTGTAAATTACCAATGTAAACATCAGGAAGATTCGATGATTTTGAAACATCATCCCCAGCAGAAATGCCAAAAACATTTTAGTTTATCTTCATCAAACAAGCATCGACAACACCGATGGAAATTAAACCGGTGGAGTCAACACCAGCATAGACATCAGCAACACTGATGAAAGTCAATCGTTGAGATCAATCCCAACACAGGCATAATCCATAACCGGTAAGGGTAAAAGATTTATGATGCGATATACGATTTGCGATGCGATTTGTAATGCGATTTACGATACGTTATGTGATTTGCGAAGTGTGAAATGCGATTTGCGAAAACATTCTAACATTTATTGCATTATGATTTGCATCATTAAATATATATCTTGTCATATTTCAAGTGTCTAGTAATATTTGTTATGTTCATTTCATTGCATTGCATAAACATGACAAAGAGGGGCAACTGTAGACACTCGAAATTTTATTTTCCTGTTCCTAACCATATATGAGGGCAAAAGCGTCTTTTTCCACTTTGGAGAACAACCCCAGAGGATTACAACATCAAACCAGAACCCCGAAGAAAGCCCCGGGAAATCATCAAGCCAACTTCAGAGATAACCCTGAAGACAGACAAAAGTCGGCAGCAGTCGAATCCCGGAGATAACCCCGAGAAAGACAGTTGTAGAAACATCAAGCCTCGACAACAACCTCGGGAGGTACACTTAACTTCAAAGACAGTCCTGAAGCATCAAATCATCCCTAAAGATAACCCTGAGTGACCAAGTCAACCTCAGAGATAACCCGGAGGAAAAACAGAGTCAGCTGGGATCAAAACCTTGGAGACGATCCCGAGAAACAGTAGAAAACCATGTCAATCCTAGAGGCAACCTCTGGAAGGGAAAAATGGTCATTTTACCTACTTGACATCAAATCAAGCCAAAAACAAGCCAAATCAATGCAATGAGGTTCAGAAAGAACCATAATATCAATCCCAAGTGAAAACAGCACAAGACAGCTCAACGGATGGACTACGAATAAATGAAGATCTGGTCATAAACCCATATTCTCGTATTCGAAAAAGGTCAAATCCCATGTCATTGTGTAGCTTTAGGAAAGGGCTTTCTGGAAAGATATAGCACGCCTCAATCGGACTACCGGATCAAAAGTTCTGAAGGTTCTAGCAGACTGCACATAGGTCAGAGTGCAGGTACTTCGAGACAACAGGTACCCACCAGGTGGGGCCCACCACAAACAGCCAGCAGGTAGACCCGCAGCTATCGCAGGTCGACCCGCTACTATAATGACCGAGAATTTTTAAACTCCATTATTAATTAAATATAGGATTTAATTTTAATGAGTTAGTTTTGTATGCTTATTTAAACTTTGTGTGATTATGTGGTTATGTGAATTAGTGCCTATGCAATTAATTGCTAGAATTAATTAAAGGGAGTCACTAATGGTTTAATTAAATTAGTGGACTAGCCCTAAGGTTTGTATATCAGAAGAATTGATAGGATTATTAGTAATTAAATATTCAATTTACTTGAATATAGTGAAAGGATTTAATTGTGTAGATTTATTTAATAAATGTGAGCATTATTAATATTAATATTTAATAGTCTATTTAGTAATTGAATACTAACAGACTAGATCATTTATTTAATTAACCAAATCAATCTTTTATTTGGGGAGTTAGTGTATACTATAATAATAGGGTTGGGATAATGTAAGGTGATAATACCCAATCAAATTATATTCGGTATTAATGAAATGTACATGGATTATATGTTGAAGTATATATATGTACCTCTACTTACTACATTGTAATATTATTTCCTTATTAAACTTACATTGTGACTCTAAAGGAATTTAATACCTAAGTATACATATATGCCTAAGTATATATAATATGTGTATATGTATAACCTAAGTGTTGTATTACATTGCCAATTGCTGAGCTTCATTTGCCTTGTCCCATAATGAGAGACTCATTCTCTTCCTCACGTGAATACTCAAAAGGCTAGTCTACCCCCTTCTTCTCAAAATCAGTAATGTATAGCTAATGATCATGGGGGGGGGAAGTGGGCATCATGATGGAATTCACCAACCACTCAACTACTCTTCCATAACCATCAAATTATCATTCTTTCCATTGGTTTGATTTGGAAGGTAAAGGCATTGTCTGTATAATAATTTCCCTATAAATGAAGCATCCCTCCTTCTCTTTTCATTTGCTAAGAATTCCAAAATGAAGCTAATATAAGTATATTGAGATATATATATAGAGAGAGAGAATCAGTTGAGGGACGTTGATATAGCAACAAACTTAGCAAACTCATATCACATTTTAGCAGAGGCATAACACATTCTATGTTCTTCATTTTTGAAAATTACTAACTTCTCGATTATGTTTAAATTCTTGTTAAATTGATTGAAGAATGGTTATTAATTGTTAATTGATGTAATGCTACTATCTCGGTTGTGTATGAGTGTAATAAACTAACTGTGATTGATCTAAATTGCATTAAGAATGATTAGGCCATGAGCAAGATAGGATTATGCAGTAACAGAGCCATTCATAAGTTTCTGCAGGGGTGGCGCAGCTGCGCCACTACCAAGGTTAAAATCAGCGCAGCTGTGCTGGCTGCCAGTTTTTGTTGCTGTTGTATTGATGTTTTGAGCATGCTAGTTTAGTCCATTCATGCATGAAACTAGGTTTGCCATGTTACCTAGTGTCCTTGTGAATAGCATGAGTTGCATACATTGTTCTAGTATGTATTTTCTAAAGAAAACTTAAGAACTTTGAAATAAACTTGACAAAACTTGTGCCTTTTAAGTTGTGACCATTTGAGTATGTATATGTGACTTAGATATGTGTAATTTTAGAAAGAAAACTTAGAGTTTAAAAACTAATATCATTAATCACTGTGTGAGTTATGTTCTGATCATACAAGCATGAATAATAGGATTCATTATTCCTCTAAACATGTTAATATAAACACCATCTGGTTAAACATGGATTCTACCTATGCACACGTGTTAAAGAAATTGAAATTTCAAGTGTAAACTATGTGATTAATGTGTACATGTGTGGTATACGCATGAGAATGCATGTTAAGTATTGTTTAGTCTCGTTATGTGGTATTATGGCTATAGTAGCTGACCCTTTGTAACATGGACTTGATTAGCTTAAGGTATAAGAGTTACCGGCATAAAAACCATATAACTTTGAATTGGATTTAGAATGAGTATGCTAGGTTTTGAACTCAAGTTAATAAATTTATAAGCATGTGTATTTGATTAATATCAGTAGCCTGTATGCTAGAGAGTAGGCTCGGATTCAAGGAGAATGAAACTTCATTCCTGGTCTAACCAGTGAGTGGCGCTGTTGCGCCACTCCTAAGGCAAAAACTAGTGCAGCCGCGCCAGTTACCAGTCTTGCCAAGTTGCTTTAAACTGTGGACAGAACCTTACAGTATATGTGTACGTGTGTCTTAAACTGTATTACATGATTAAATTGAAGTGCTATGTGTTCAAGCCTATGTTGATGCATATAGACTAGATATTCTAAAGTTATTAATCTAGGACAGGGTTAGAGGTTTATAGACTCAGTCATAGTAAATCGACTTACTTGAATTATGTGGTAGACTTACCTGATGATCAAATTCTTGTAAGTGTGAACTCATACCAGTCTACACAATACTAATCGAGAGACCGACTTGTTAATGTTAGGTCGTTTCAACGCAATTTAATTAAAGCTAGATTATTTGTAGCTGAGCAAACAGGCAAGTTTATGAACTTCACTTCTTATTTGTGTAAGTTTCCTGTGAATTCTATTAACTTGTGCAAATGTATTATTGTTGTGCAAGTCTTCCTAACTTTGAACTTTACATTGAGCGAGTTTCCTATCCTTCCTCATATTTTATTGAGCAAGTTCCTTAACCCTACTCATATTATATTCGGGCAGGATATTATTGTATTGTAAGTTATTTATTTTAGCTTGAACCTTATTTCCAAGCATGCTTTACGTGGTTTAATTACTTTACAATTATTCCACATTGATTTTATTGATACTTGCACTTAGTGCACTTGAGTTCGTATAGTCTTAGACTTGTACATTATTTAAAGTTTTATAATTCATGAACTGCTTCAGATTGAGTCTGAACCCTTGTTTGGTCTGACAATTGCATGAAATTTTTACAAAAACTATCCAGGCCAATTGATGGTATGGATTCTTAGACTGAAATGAACACCCCTTTTATTATAGGGGAGTACCCCATATACCTAGTATAAGATACAAACAACAGAGTTGAATGTTATGCATATACATAGCATACGCGAGGCTGATCCCCTCAAGTACATATTCTGTAGCCAGTAACCAAAGGGTCAATCAGCTATTGATTCCATTGGAAGTTTATGGTTCAAAGTCTACTTGTCTATCAATTATTCTAAAAGTAATTATTATTCTTGCTTCCGATAATCATATTGTTAAATTTCTTTTTATATATATTTTATTAATCATGATATATCCTTTATTTCTGTATTTTAACTTGCTGAGCAAATTAGTTGCTCATTCTTGCTATATCATGACTTTTATTGCAGTTAAACCCGAGACTTCAAGGAAGGGCAAGGGTAAAGAAAAGATGAAGTATTAGATTTCAAGTAGCTGACTTTGTTTATTGCTTAGTTTAATTACTGTTAGTGTAATTTCAACCCTAATGGTTATCCTAGGGTATGAATGTATTGTTGTATTAAGGTTTTCAAATCTTGGGACTAGTAATACTTTTTGAATGAACGACATACGTTTATTTCATTTCGCATTTAGTTATTGTACGTTGTTTAGAGGTGAATATTTGTATTGGATCGTGATGACCGAATCCGAGTGTTTGAGACCCGAATTTGGGGGCTTCACAGCTACCATCGGTTCTTTAAATAAAATCACCCACCCTTGCCCAAAAAGAAGAAAAAAATAGAAAAACGCTCTAAAACTCCGCCCATTTCATCCTTTAGCCCTACTTCTAGTACTTCAAACTTAGATTTTATTCTTCCAATACGTTTGCATATGTATATTCTACGACATATCAAAAATTAATCGGTGGAAACGTCCATTTAAAGCCTACAGAGTGGAAAAAAGTCGTGTAGCAGTCCATTGTAAGTTTTTTGACGATCAGAACTCATTTCTTACTTTATTACGTCTATTTGAACGTGCATATAAAGTTTATCTTCTAGGTTTGCCCAAAACTCAGTTCTGTGGCCGTTTTAGCTAACTTTTTAGTATATATAAGTATATATATATATATATTTGTTTTTCTTTGTTTGCACAGCTTGGATCGTCGATCTGTGGCTATTACTCGCTTTTATGTATATATGTATATATATATATACGTACTAACTTGTTCGACCTGGATCGCTGATTCGTGGCCTGTTCAGCTTTATTATATATATGAGCTGACTATATATATACTAATTTTAAATCTTGTCAAGCTTACATTGCAAATCCGTGGCATTTACTGCTTTGGTATATATATAACTATATATATAATTTTTCTGACTTCGTTTGGCTTGGATTGTTAATTCGTGGCCTTTTTCGCTTTAATATATATATATATATACTAACTGTATATATATATATATTAACATTTACATTTCAGTTTGGCTTGGATTGGAAATCTGTGGCCTTTTACAGCTTATATATATATATATACTCTTCTGTCGAGCCTAGAGTAATCCATGGCCTTTTACAACTTTTATATATATAAATATATATTTACTTTTCTGTCGATCTAGAAGTAATTTGTGGCTCTTTTACAGCTTTTATATAATATATATATATATATATATATATATATATATATATATATATATATATATTTATAAAAGCAGTAAAGAGCCACGAATTTCTCCAGGCTCAACTGAATGTATATATATATATATATATATATATATATATATATATATTTACTTTTCTGTCGAGCCTGGATTACTTCTTGGCTCTTTTACAGCTTTTATAAATATACATATATTTAAATTCCAGTCGGGTCTGGATTGCTAATTCGTGACCCTTTACAACTTTTATATATATAATTATATATATATTCTTTATTCATTGTGATTAAATATCTGTTTTAATTATTCATTTGATATGAATTTGTTTTAATATAAATTTGGCGAATTAGATTTATTTAAATCTAGCCCTTTATACCTTTCAAACGGTTCAAAATAGGTCCAACCGGAACCGGGAAGCTAGAATGGCTAAGATTTATTTAAATCTAGCTTTCTTTCTAGTTTTGTTAGATATTAAAGCAACCTCGTGACCCTAGATCCATATCTAGTGGGAACGGAAAGCTTTGGCTACGCGCATACAAGGATTTGACTGATGAATCCTTTGTTTTTGTGACGTCTAGTGTACAAATTGCATTTTCTGTAAATATCTGTGTTGTGCAGGTTTTCTTGGCCATTTTCTGTGAGCCTAAGAATCGTGGGATTCATGATCAAACTAATCAGAATCTGATTCCCACGATGGACAAACTCCACATTACAAATGTACCCTCCCAGTTTTTCTGTAAAAATGTACATCAGAGGGACCTTAAAATGGTTATCTGTGTTTAAGGTCTCAAACATAGTGAAATATTGTTTGTTGTGCTAGAGTCACTCTGATGGCTGTCATGCCCATGAGAAGACTGGCACTTGTACATATATTCTGTGGTCGAGGATGCTTCGTATCCCGACAATCACCATTCCAATCGGGCCAAAGGCTAAACAGAATAGAATGGAAGTATCGATATGCTTTAATTCTTACGTGAGCGTAAGGGTTTGAAAACCTTCTTTCAAAACATCATTTTCATATCTTTTCTAAAAAATGACTTTTGCAAATTAAATCAAACCCTTCGTATATAGGTTCAAAGAAACACAACAATACTTTTAAATCAATCAAATGTAGGCTCAATTACTTCCAGCATATACACACATTGTAATTTAAAAGGGAAATATTGAAAAGATGCGGTACCGTGTTTAACGGGAGTCGAGGGGTGCCTAACACCTTCCCCCCGCTTAACCAAGTCCCCCGAACTTTAAGAATCTCAGTTTCAAGATCAAGTTTTGACAGTGTCCAGTAATTAGGCCTACTTGCAAAATCAAACAAAACTCGGTTGAGTTGGTACAACCATTTCAAAATCTACCAACTGGCGACTCTGTAAACCTTTCAAATCGTCGACATGATACATGTTGGCCTTTTCCTAAAAAATTTCTTCACCCTTCATAAAACAGATAAGACAAAAAAGGGTAGAAAATAAAATTAGGAAGACAGAAAGATCTGTCCAAAGAGACAAGATTTTTTCCAGACGTCAACAGTTGTCTCAAATATTTTCCTATGCCGGTTCAAGTTCCGGTTCAGTCCAGTTCTCAATCCCTCCAGAAGTCCCTAAATTATCCACTAGACTTTCCGGACGAGGAGGGTGATGATGATGCCTGATCCACCGTTCAAGGAAGTCCTATGTGTTGGGTTTGTACGAAATCGTGACGCAATCAAATTGCAAAAATTAGCGGAAGCATGGTATATCAGAGTTTAAAAAATTTCTACAAAACCATTACCCGGATCATCCTTTATGCAAATTATTAATTTAAAACGATAAATAAGAAGTTATGGAATCATACCCTTGTAGAACGAAGCTTCCACAGGTACTAGTTCAACTCCTTGTTCTTCGTGATCTCCTTGAATTTCTGGGTTAGATTCCTTCCTTTGATCAACGTTAGCCACCCAAGTGTTTGGCCTCTAGAGGTGATCCACCAAGGAAGATGAATTATCAAGAAGGAGGGTGTTTGGCTTAACCTTAGTTTTCTATCCTCTATAGAAAAGGAGTACTCTCCAACAATTGGAATTGCATCATCTAATATCTATTATAAGACTTCTCTTATATAGACATTGGTCAACCCTTCTAATCCTATTAGACATGGGATTTCTTTTAATTAATTAAACTCCTTTAATTAATTTAGGCTTCCCACCACATGGGAATAATTAATTAAATTCATTTAATTAATTTGTCTCCTAATCTTATTAGGAATAAATGAGAGTACTAAATATTAAATTAATTACTAAACTCCTTTAGAAATTAAAATAATAATAATTGTAATAATATTAATAAGACTCCTCTTATTAATTTATATTTAATATTTCCAAAATATTAAATAATAAACATTAAGCTATTTAATTTATTCTATCACCATAGATTAAATTAATTATACTTAATGCATTATTACGATTATGCCATTACCTTCTTAAATAATTATTCTTCCTTTTATGGTGTGACCCTTTAGGTTCTCCATATTAAACCGGTTGTGAATAAATCAATTAAAATAATTTTAATCTTATTTAAATAAATAAATTAAACTAATAATTTATTTAAATAAATAATATTTATTCTACAATAGGGATAAGCCTCCCTAGCGATCAACGACTTTCCAGATAATATAGATTTCAACATTAATCAAAAAGAACCTGTGAGTAAATAGTTACCGTACAATTCAATCCTTCCACCATACAATGTCCCAATTAAATATAAGACATGGATTTACTGTCAAGTCTTATTTTATTTAATTATATGTATTTCGATTAGAAAATGCACAACTCCAAATAATGCAAATTAGAAACTCCTTTCTAATTTCATTTCACCTTGGCCAAGGATTCCTGGGTTGTCATTTAACGAATCACATAGGACATATCTCCTCTTTTACTAGAGGTGGTAGATTCTTTATTGATCATTCATTATCTCCATATGTAACTCATTATACCCAAGCATACCCTATATATGCCTTAAAAGGTCTTAAGGAATAAGTCAAAGTATAATTTGTTACATACAAGATACTATGATGATCTCAAGTCCAAGGATTACTTGTACTACTATCACATTAGGAATTCCTATTGACAGGCGAGTAAATCTCCATTAGGTATTCCATAGCGAATCACGTTCAGTGAACTTATTCTCCAATAAGCACCTACATACTTGCTTTAGTGTCTCCACACAAATGATCATGAGATCAATCATCCTCATCCAATGAGCAAGCAACATATGTACCAATCTATCCGGATTTACTAATCCCCTTTTTAGTAATCCCACGATTGGGAACTATTTTAGTTTTAAAACTTTCTAAGAATTTAGATCTCATGAGCATGATCATCATCATGATTCTAAAAGTATTGCTTAAAACTATGGGTTATTTACATATTATAAAAACAGCAACATGTAGATAATTAAATGCCTTTAATAAATGAATATTTTATTAATAAATAAATAAGATTGTTTACAAAGTACGTACTTTATCATCATACATGATTGGCTTGTATGCACACTACTTTCACTATGTACTTAACTTTCTTTATTTTTAACAATGTGGACATTGTTTGGTGTAAGTTTGAGGGTATTTTAGTAGTATTTCATTTTAGTTATTGTAATCGTCATATCTAGTTGCATGTTAATCATATATTTTTAGGTTGTATTTTATATTTTATTTGCATGAATTGAGCAATGAATTGGATGTTGTTTAGTTTATGGCCAATGATAAGAATGGGATTGTGGTTTTTAACTCAAAGAAAATTGATAAACAATGTGTAGTTAAAGTTTTGATTTAGTAGTTGGTTTTAACTTGCCTCAGATCCATGTGGGTTTAATGAGCATATACCACTTGTTTTAGCTAGTTATGATTCAGAAAAATTTTCATAGTTAACTATTTTTGAAAATTTTTGTTAAAATTTTATAAATTTGTTAATATGTATTTGAAAGTGAAATCTAGGCAATCCTCTAAGTTTGGGGGAACTCTTAGGTTGCTGAAAAAAAGAGAGAGAAAAAACATGAAAAAGAAAAATATATTTTCCTAGATGAAAATGGGAGTATTTGGTGAGTCGAGATGGAGCGTAAGACGCATTCGCTCATAAACACATGCTTAAGAACGAGATGGAGCGTAAAACAAACTCGTTTGGTAAATGGTGAGAAAAAGATATATATACAATGCTATCGCCGAGAAAAAGGAAAAGAATGAAAAAAAAATATGTGCTTAATTATTAAAACATCCTTAGGAACCCTAGGCTTGAGGTAATTTATATAGATTATCTGACTTTGATGTGTCTAGCGAATTTATAGAGTTGATATTAAAATTTTCTATTACGTAGTTGAATATATGGATTGTTTTGGGTTTTAATTGGTTGGAACAGATGGTACTTACACACGTACACATTAGGGTCAAGGATTTGCTTAAAATTGATGAATAAGTTGAAACTATAAACATGACACTATTTTGATGTTCTCTTTGAGTATTGTTATTAATCTTTGAGGTCGTATATTGGATAATGTGTTGGTTCATTGCTTGACGCGTAGGTAGGTAGTTTGTTAGTTTGTATTTTTAGTTATTGTTTTGCTTGAGGGCAAACAAATGTTCAAGTTTGGGGGTATTTGATAAGTGGGTGTTAAACCTACAAATCGGGTGCATTTGGGCTTGTAATCTTGTTTATTCTCAAGTGTTTATTGTTACTTTTGATGCATTTCATGTGTTTTTGTAGGTTACATCACATAGGAATTAGGACTATATGATCTGGAGAGAAAGCAATAGGAAAACAACTGTAGGAAACTTGAAGCTATGTTGGCGCAGCAACGCCAATGTTTAGTATAAATCTGGCACAACAGTGCCAGGCCAGGATCTTCAAAAGTCTCTCTGCCTATACGGCGCGGCAGCGCCAATTTCTTAGTAAATCCTGGCGCGACATCGCCAGATCGGCTACACGAAACTTTAAGTTGTTCAAATTTTTGAGGAATTTGAAGGGCTGTTGGATTACTATTTTATGGAGGATTAAGACTTCACTTGGGGGTGTGACGCCCCCAAATCCACGTTCCTTCGAAACCTCGGATTCGGTGCAGTCACGATACTATTATCGCCAAATTATTATATCTTTTAATCATTAGTAAAAGAATACAACTTTGTTCATTACAATTTAGAATATAAATTCTATTCATATCCAAGATCTCGTCTTTACATCATATTCGATGTTACTAAAATGCGGAATAATTTAAACTTTTTCAATCCTCCTTGAATAAAATCTTTTATTGATTTCATAACTTTGATACCGATTACAAATCTCTGAATCAACTTTTTAATATGATTCATTCTATTTGAGTTATCGTATAACGTTTACAACTCAACTTGATATCCTCTATGTATTAACTAATACATCTTTACAGTACGACAAGTATTAAACAGTGTAAGCAACTATCGAGTACATCATCTAGAATCTAAACATAGTCCAGACAATAATCTAAGTAATATTCTTCAATGCGATACTATCTATCTTTATCAATCAAGAAGCATGAAATCTTTACCGTGAATCCTTAACCTGCAAAAGTGGTTATTTGCAAGAGTGAGCTCGACAGCTCAGCAATTCTAACAGTCCTCATGCATCACATAGCATATAACATCATACTCAGTTCATGCATTTATAAACAGTTTATATTTACTACTCATGTTACTTTTCACATAACAAGTATATCATCAAAGATCAACTTTCAATCTCATTTATATCTCATATACAGTTCATATATAAGTTCACATTATCACAGCATAATATAATTCAACTAACAGTTATTGAATTCATATATCAAATAGGAACTGAAAGACTTGCCTGATTCGTAGTTTAACAACTACGACTTAACTACTTAAGAATCTCTGCACTTTGTGTAATCCTACATAGTTATATTAATCATAGAGATCACACCCATCAGTTATACACTTTCATACATTCTCAATATAATAATAAGTATTACATTGTTGTCTAGCTTGGTTCTTAGAACCTTGTTTCACTTTCTTAACATACTCCTATAATAGCTAGTATAGGTATACTTTTAATATCAACATTCATACACCTTTACTCGACTCGCTATGTGTTCGACACGTATTTAGAGCTCATAGATACATGATCTATATTGCTTTCATGTTTCTCAAACCTTATTGAAACCATTACATTCAACTTTCTAAGTTCTACCTTTCAAAATCCTTGTCGTAATTAAACTAGTCATGCACGGTTTCTATATTCATCATATAGTCATAAACCAGTAGGGGTCCGACCATGATTTGCAGTTTAAGTAATAATACGAGTCTACTACAAAAACCAAGAACAAACAGACTGCATAAATCTTGAAAACAGGCTGGCGCAGCTGCGCAGGTATTAGCCTTAAGAGTGGCGCAGCTGCGCCACTCACTGATCAAACCAGGAATGAAATTTCATTCTGCTGGACCACCCGAGTTCAATCAATATCATTCAAGTTACTGATATTAATCAATACGCATGCTCTATGGTTATAAATTTCAAGTTCGAAACCTAGCATGCTCATCCTAATCCAATTAAGGCCATATGCCGATAAACTTTAAACAAATCAAGCCCACGTTACTAATGGTCCATTACTAAAGTCATATCAACACACCACGAGGCTAAACAATACTAAGTATACATGCTCGTGCGTATATCACACATGTATATGTTAATCACATAGTTTATGCTTTAGAAATTCATTTTCTATGAATATGCGTGCATAGGTGAAATCCATGTTTCATTATATGATGCTTATGTCAACATGTCTATAGGCACAATGAAATCCTAATATACATGCTTGCATGTTCATAACGTAAGTTCACTTAGTACTTGATGATATTAGCTTTCACATTCTAATCTTTCTTTTAAAAGTACGCTAAGTCAACTTAGGTAACTTAGTACATGCCACGTGTCTCGTAGCCATGGCTCTCATGTATTTAGAACACATATATAAGCCACTTATACATGCTCAATTTCAAGAATAAAAATCTTGACAGTAAATTTGAAGGAAGAACAAGAAATGAAGAATTTTATACCTCTGCTATGCATTAAGCTAGCTCAAATTGGATTCCCAACTCTCTGCAAACTACCTTGCTATCCAACTCACAACACCCTCAATTCAATACTTAGACAAAATTCTCAGCAAATGAATTTGAGAGGAGAAGAGCTAGTATTTATAGAAGAATAAGAATCCAGACAATGTTAATTTCCACCAATTCAAACCAATGGGAGTAAGGATTGCATATTGGTTATGAGGGAGTTGGTGATTAGTTGTTAGAATCAATCATAATTCCCACTCCCTTATTCATCATGATAGCTAAGGTTTGCTGAGTTTGAGAAGGAATAAGCTAGACTAGCCTTATAGCTATTCACGTGAGAAAGAAGTGTGCCTCTCATTATGGGACAAGGCTCAATAAACTCAGCATTGTATTCCTTTGTGCAATATACATATGTATATTACATATACTCCTACATCAATGTATAATTGTACACTTAGGTTATATCCATTTGGACATTATAATTCACATTATGCTTACTTAATATTGACACATTAATATAAGTCACTTGTATATATACACAAACACATATGTACACCCACCTAAGTATATTCATACTTTAGATATACACCAACACATATAATTATGTACCTCATGTACATTGAATTAGTATTTTAATTGGACTAGATATAAAATAGTTGGTTATTCTTATCCCAACATTTTCCATAAATTATTATCTCAATTACACCCAAATATTATAATGATAATTAATATCAATTATTTATTAACTTGCCATTTCTTTTAATAATTATAGTTAAACCTTTAATTGATTTAACTTTACCACTCATGCCACACAAGGCACAATCATGTAAGCTTAGTATTTAATAGACCTCAAGCTTACAAAATAATATTACTCTCAATGTCACATCTTATAATAAGTTCATGATGTAATACCATTACAATGCTTATTTACATGTTCTCTAATTATAGTCAATCTATTACTGAATCTATTATTGTGCCACACAAGGCATCTCTCACAAGCTCAAACTTAAGCTTATCATTATTCTCATCACTTACTCATTTCTCACCACATTACTACTTATAACCCGTTCAATTAAATTAGAACTATTAAATCCAAGGTCCACATATAAATATTTTATAAATCGAATATTCAAATATTATATATAACCTTTACGGAAATATAATAACTCAAGCTATTAAAATGTTAAATTACTTCAATTAATTATACTCATAATAAGTATAACCTTTACGCTTATAATAATTAATATATACTCTATTAATTATTCCAATAATAATATTCACGATCAAATAATAACTTAAGTTATTTAATATATTAAAATAACTTAGTTTCCTTTCATTAATTAAACTCCCTTGAAAATACATTTAAAATTATGTATTTAGCCATATCATAAAATATTATGTTTTCTCCAAATAAGCACATTCGTTATTAGAAAATAATTTACTTATTGTCTCATGATATTATTTTTAATATAATATCAAATAACTATATGTACGACACATGTACATATATTATATATAGAAAATAGATAATAAATCGTTTCCATCAATTTAATTACATATAGCAAATACGTTTTAATATATTTACTATATTAACCAAACACACCTCATACAAAAACATATAAGGTAATATTATTATTCAAAAATAACATTTCCTCCTTTTATTAAAATAATTCAATATTAGAAATTATTTTAATATCCTTTATTAGAAATATATAATAACTATTTCTCTTTCTTTTCTATAAATTGTTCCCCAAAATAATTTCTTCAAATATTCATTTAAAGATATAATGATTTCCATCTCCCTTTAATAACGTATATATATTTAACGTTATTCGCACATTAGACTTTCTCACATATTACTATTCTAAGTAATATATATAAAAAGTATCAACTATAATTACATATTCAACACACATATTAATCCACTCCTTTACATAAGTAAATTAAACATTGTACTATATCATCATAGTTAATTAAGATTCAATACTGACATTATATTATTCCATAATATAACTCACAACTTATATTAACTAATATTTATTCTTATTAGTTAATTCCTTAACTAACTCATGCTTCACTATCCAAACCTATTCACGGATAGCTTAAGTGCTATTAATAACCTATATTATAAACATACTAGTTATTAATACACATACTCAAGAATATGGTGATTATACATTAAGGATATTTAATGTCACCAACTTACTATAAAATAATTCTATAAATTATTTAATATCGATAGGAATTTATCTACTTCCTTTATCTCCACTGAATCGTCTCTACGCTAAATAACAAATATATATTAATAATATATTTATAAATCACAAAAACACATATTACATAGTCCATATTACCCTATGTAATATAATACCACATACCTCATATCACATATATATATATATATATATTTTTATTCGAACCCATCTCACGGTTTAAGAATTTTATTTATTAAATCCTTATTTAATAATATATGAAAATTCGGGTTCTTACAGGGGGTATATATACATGTTATTGGACATATAGAGTGACACTTTTTGCTAACCCTATAATTGAAGAAAGAATTGGAGGCTTGAAGCAAGGATTGATCACGAAGGAAGAGCAAGATAGGAGGCCAAGGAAAAGATTAGAAGATTGCTTCAAAATAGTTTTTCTCTTTCTTCCTTTCATTTTTATTTTGTAATTCTAGGATGATGGATAATTTGTGGATGATATTTACTATTTCAATTATGAACTAATTTCTATTTTAAGATTGCAACGGAACATGATGAGTAATTAAATTAAATTACTTCCTTATTGGTTATTGCTAATTATATTGGGATTGTCTATTATATCTTGTGCTTAATTGTTTAATTACCTGATCCTTTGGTAATCTATATGAAATTGAGAGATGGAGTATGGATTTAGACCTGAGTTAATAGCATATGATTATATTTTCTCATAAAATGGGTGTCATAATTTGTGTATAGGATAGAGATATACTTATACGCTATATGTAATCTAATGAGAACATGTGCTTGAAACTTCTTGCTAATTCTAATTCACATAGAGAAATAGTGAGTTAATTAGCTAGGATGTTCTTTTTAATTCTATTCTTTAATGGATTTGGGAATATTTGTTTATAAGATCATCGAGAGGTGCTTATGAATACTTATGAGTTCTTGGTTAACAATCCAATATAATTGATGTAATTTAACAAGAAGTGATAAAATTGAAATGAAACATCAAGGGAAGTTGTAATCTTAAGCCTTTAAATATGAATTCAATTTCTTGGTAATTAGTGAATTGTTAATTTAGTTCAAGTCATCTTAAAAATTAAACAACTTTGAGATCTTTGTTTAATAAAATTAATTTAATACAAAATTTGTAAGTTATAGGTATTACACACAATTCTTTGTGGGACGATACCTTACTTGCCACTATGTTACTATTTGATCACGTATACTTGTGTGAATTTGCTAGTACGAAATTAGGCAAACACTACCTCTCTTTTCATACTAAGCCACCAAAAATACTGACGAAGATCTTGATACATCTTTCTACTTTCTGGGTGGATCAAATATTTAGAACTATGGGCCTCCTTTAAAAAAAATTCTTTTAATTCTGCTACCGAGGGTACCCATACTCTATCTTTAAATCTCACCCCTTCATCTTTATCTATTCTGAATTTTTCATCTTTTCCCTCCGCTATTCGCCTCTTTATTCTTTTGCCATCTTCATCTTTCTCTTACAGTTCTTTAATTTTGTCCAACAAAGTTGGACGAACCTCCATTATATACAATTGTTCGTCCGATTCATTTAGACCCCTTATTTCTATCTCTAACTTCTTAAATTCTTTTATTAATTCTTTTTATACAATCAATAACATTAACTTCGCCTGATTCTTCCTACTTAGAGCATGTTCTACAACATTAGCTATCGACGTCGGGAAAAAATCTTATCACTTTTGGACAGATCTTTCTCACTTCCTAAATTTTGTTATTTTCTACCCCTATATGTCTTATCTGTTTTATGAAGGGTGAAGGTTTTTTAGGAAAAGGCCAACATGTATCATGTCGACGATTTGAAAGGTTTACAGAGTCGCCAGTTAGTATATTTGAAAACGGTTGTACCAACTCAACCAAGTTTTGTTTGATTTTATAAGTAGGCCCAATTACTGGACACTATCAAAACTTAATCTTGAAACCGAGATTCTTAAAGTTCGGGGGCTTGGTTAAGCGGGGGGGTAAGGTGTTAGGTACCCCCTGACTCCCGTGAAACATGTTACCGCATCTTTTTAATATTTTCCTTTTTATTTGCAATGTGTGTGTATGCTGGAAGGAATTGAGCCTACGTTTGATTGATTTGAAAGTAGTGATGTGCTTCGTTGAACCTATATACAAAGGGTTTGATTTGATTTGCAAAAGTCTTTTTTAGACAAGATATGAAAATAACGTTTGGAAAGGTGGTTTTCAAACCCTTACGTTCGCATAGGAATAGAAGCCTTTTGATACTTCCATCTTATTCTGTTCAGCCTTTGGCTCGATTTGGATGTTTATTGTCGGGATGCGAAGCATCCTTGACCACAACATATATATACAACTACCGGTCTTCTCATGGGCATGACAACTATCGGAGTGACTCTGGCATGACAAATCATATTTCACTATGTTTGAGACCTTAAACCCGGATAACCGTTTTAAGGTCCTTGAGATGTACATTTTTACAGAAAAACTAACAGGATACATTCGTAATGTGGAGTTTGTCCATCATAGGAATCAGATTTAGATCAGTTTGATCATCAATCCCACGATTCCTAGGCTCGCAAAAAATATCCAAGAAAACCTACACAGAACAGATATTCACAGAAAATGCCAATTGTACTCTAGACTTCGCAAAACAAAGGATTCATCAGTCAAATCCTTGCATGCACGTAGCCAAAGCTTCCCATTCCCACTAGATATGGATCTAGGGTCGCTAGGTTGCTTTAATATCTAACAAAACTAGAAAGAAAGGTAGATTTAAATAAATCTTAGCCATTCTAGCTTCCCAATTCTAGTTGGACCTATGTTGAACCGCTTAAAAGGTAGAAAGGGCTAGATTTAGATAAATCTATGCCACAATATTTACATCAGTGCAGATTCATATCAAATGAATATTTAAAGCAAATATTTAATCACAATGAATGAAGAATATATATATATATATATATATATATATAAGTTGTAAAGGGCCACGGATTTCCAATCCAGACCCGACTGAAATGTAAATATATATATATATATATATATATATATATAAAATATAAATGAGCCACAAATTAATCCAGGCTCGACATAAAGTATATATGTATATATATATATATATGATGAGTGGGTTTAACACCTACTGAATCGGTATTCAGTATGGCTTTATTCTTGATGTTTTCGAGTATTTGTCTTAGCATTTTACTCAAAGTTATGGTATTGTGTGCAGGAAATGAAATTAATTGCAAAGGAGCATAAAAGTAGTGTTTTTCAGCACATTTGGAAGAGTCCACCAGCTGGGGCGGGGCCCAGATAGTCAATTCACCCGCTAAAGCGGGTCATGGAGGTCCGGACAGTAGCCTACCCCGCTGGGGCGGGGAGGCGCGGCCAGTGATGTTGCTTTTCTACTTCGTGTAGGTTTTAGTTAGCTTGTTTTGTTGATTTGAAGGCTATGAATATAATAGTATATAAGGGACTTGAAGAAGGAGACGGAGATTTACTTAGCTACCGAGAAGCCCTAGCTTTGGATATCTACTTGGACGGAGATTTGAAGTTTTCTAGGATTAAGACGAACGCAAGATCGTGGAGCAGAGAGCGGTGATATACATCATAGTTTATTTTCTCTCTTTCTTTAGATTTTGTATTCAGAATGGTTTTTATTAAATGGATTGTGGATTTTGATTCATCTATGATGAACTAATTTTCTATTTAAGCTTATGACGGATCATTTTATATAATGGATGATTAAATAATCTTTTATTTAGTTTATGAATGTTATTTTCGGATTATTTGCTATGTGTTGTGCTTAATTAATATAATTGTCTGATCAACAATTATTTGTTATCCTATCTGAATTAGAGAGATGACATATGGGATTGGAACTAGCCATAGTGACATATGTTTGTGATTTCTGCGTAGTTGGAATTCATAATTCACGTATAAGATAGAGATATCTAATAGTAGTGTGCATACAAGCCAATCATGTATGATGATAAAGCACATACTTTGTAAACAATCTTATTTATTTATTAATAAAATATTCATTTATTAAAGGCATTTAATTATCTACATGGTGTTATTTTTATAATATGTAAATAACCCATAGTTTTAAGCAATGCTTTTAGAATCATGATGATGATCATGCTAATGAGATCTAAATTCTTAGAAAGCTCTAAAACTAAAATAGTTCCCAATCGTGGGATTACTAAAAAGGGGATTAGTAAATCTAGATAGATTGGTACATATGTTCCTTGCTCATTGGATGAGGATGATTGATCTTATGATCATTTGCGTGGAGACACTAAAGCAAGTATATAGGTGCTTATTGGAGAATAAGTTCACTGAACGTGACTCGCTATGGAATACCTAATGGAGTTTTACTCGCCTGTCAATAGGAATTCCTAATGTGATAGTAGTACAAGTGATCCTTGGACTTGAGATCATCATAGTATCTTATATGTAACAAATTATACTTTGACTTATTCCTTAAGACCTTTTAAGGCATATATAGGGTATGCTTGGGTATAATGAGTTACATATGGAGATAATGAATGATCAATAAAGAATCTACCACCTCTAGTAAAATAGGGGATATGTCCTATGTGATTCGTTAAATGACAACCCATGAATCCTTGGCCAAGATAGAATGAAATTAGAAAGGAGTTTCTAATTTGTATTAGTTGGTGTTGTGCATTTTCTAATCGAAATACATATGATTAAATAAAATAAGACTTGACAGTAAATTCATGTTTTATATTTAATTGGGACATTATATGGTGGAAGGATTGAATTGTACGGTAACTATTTACTCACAGGTTCTTTTATGATTAATGTTGAAATCTATATTATCTGAAAAGTCATTGATCGCTAGGGAGGCTTATCCCAATTGTAGAATAAATATTATTTATTTAAATAGATTATTAGTTTAATTTATTTAATTAAATAAGATTAAAATTGTTTTAATTGATTTATTCACAACCGGTTTAATATGGAGAACCTAAAGGGTCACACCATAAAAGGAAGAATAATTATTTAAGAAGGTAATGGCATAATCGTAATAATGTATTAAGTGTAATTAATTTAATCTATGGTGATAGAATAAATTAAATAGCTTAATGTTTATTATTTAATATTTTGGAAATATTAAATATAAATTAATAAGAGGAGTCTTATTAATATTATTACAATTATTATTATTTTAATTTCTAAAGGAGTTTAGTAATTAATTTAATATTTAGTACTCTCATTTATTCCTAATAAGATTAGGAGACAAATTAATTAAATGAATTTAATTAATTATTCCCAATGTGGTGGGAAGCCTAAATTAATTAAAGGAGTTTAATTAATTAAATGAAATCCCATGTCTAATAGGATTAGAATGGTTGACCAATATCTATATAAGAGGAGTCTTATAATAGATATCAGTTGATGCAATTCCAATTGTTGGAGAGTACTCCTTTTCTATAGAGGATAGAAAACTAAGCCAACCACCCTCCTTCTTGATAATTCATCTTCCTTGGTGGATCACCTCTAGAGGCCAAACACTTGGGTGGCTAACGTTGATCATAGGAATGAATCTAACCTGGAAATTTAAGGAGATCACGAATAACAAGGAGTTGAACTCGTACCTGTGGAAGCTTCGTTCTACAAGGGTATGATTCCATAACTTCTTATTTATCGTTTTAAATTAATAATTTGCATAAAGGATGATCCGGGTAATGGTTTTGTAGAAATTTTTTACACTCTGATATACCATGCTTCAGCTAATTTTTGCAATTTAATTGCGTCACAATTTCGTACAAACCCAACAATATCTATGCGTCATATGTAATCTGATAAGAACTTGATTTTAAATTTTATTTAATTGTAATTCACATAGAGATATAGTGAATTAGTTATTTAAGGTGTCTTGTTCAATTCTATCATTTGTGGATGCGAGTGAGTATGGATGTAATGCATTGAGAGATGGTTATATCTGCTTTAGTGCTCTTGATTAATAATCTGAGGTAATTGACATAAACTGGAGAAAAGGATATTATCTGAAGTGAAATAATTAGTGAAGTTGTAGGCTTAATTCTCTAAAACTTGTGAAAATCTTGAGTTAGTGTTGAAATTGGTTTAAGTAATAGTTTAATTAGAAAATCACCTTTTAATCATTAGTTTAATAAAGCTGAGATAGTATAAAATTGGTACTTATTAGATTAAATAGGAATTATTGTCCCTGTGTGTACGATATCTGAACTTATCATTATATTACTTGTTGATCACGTACACTTGCGTGTAGCGCGTATAGAAAATACCCAACAATATATTTATAAAAGCTGTAAAAGGCCACGAATTTCCAATCCAGGCCAGACAGGAATGTAAATATATATATATAGATATAAAAGCAGTAAATAGCCACAAATTTGCATTCCAGGCTCGACTGAATGTAAATATATATATATACATATATATATATATATATAAGCTGTAAAGAGCCACGAATTGATCCAGGCTCAACTGGAATGTAAATATATAGATATAAGCTGTAAAGAGCCACGAATTGATCCAGCCTCAACTGGAATGTAAATATATATATATATATATATATATATATATATATATATTTATAAAAGCTGTAAAGGGCCACGAATTTTCAATCCAGACCAAACTGAAATGTAAATGTTAATATATACAGTTAGTATATATATATTAAAGCAAAAAAGGCTGCGAATTAGCAATCCATGCCAAAAAAAAAAAGTCAGAAAAACTTTATATATATAGTTATATTTATATAAGTAGTAAAAGGGCCACAAATTCGCAATCCAGGCCCGACTGAATTAGAAGTTAGTATATATATAGTCCATTATATATATATAATAAAGCTGAAAAGGCCACGAATCAGCGATCCAGGCCGAACAAGTTAGTATATATATATATATATATATATATATATATATATATACACACATACATAAAAGCGAGTAGAAGCCACGGATCGACGATCCAGGCTGTGCAAACAAAGAAAAACGTATATATATACTTATATATACTAAAATGTAAGCTAAAACGACCACGAAACTGAGTTCTGGGCAAAACCAGAAGATGAAAGTTTATATGCACGTTCACATATATGTAATAAAGTAAGAAATGAGTTTTAATCGTAAAAAAACTTACAATGGACAGCTACACGGGCTTTTTGCCACTCGGTAGGCTTCAAATGGACTTTTCCACCGATTAATTTTTTATATGTTGTAGAATATACGTATGCAAACGTATTGAAAGAATAAAATCTAGGTTTGGAGTACTAGAAGTAGGGCTAAGGGACGAAATGGACGGAGTTTCAGAGCGTTTATTTTTCTTCTTTTTTGCCAAGGGCGGGGGGGGGGGTTATATTTAAAGACCCGATGGTAACGGGTCTACCCGCTGCTGTCGTGAGTAGAGCTACAGCTCCTCGTGGTGGGCCCCACCCGGTGGGTCCCGTCATCTCGAAGTACGTGCACTTCGAGCAACGCGATGTTTGGTTTGAACCTTCCTAACTTTTGATCAGAGCGTTCGTTTGAGGCGTGCTATTTTCTGGAAAGCCCTTTCCGAGAGCGACATAATGACATGGGACTTAACCTTTTCCGAATCCAGGAAGACGGGTTTATTACCAGATCTTCATTTTTTCGCAGTTTGTCTGTTGAGCTGTATTGTGTTATTTTCACTCGGGATCGATGTTATGGCTCTTTCTAACCTCTATTGTATCAATTTGGCTTGCTTTTGATTGAATTGGCTTTAAGTTAGTAAAATGACCGTTTTGCCTCTCCAGGGGTTATCTCCTGTACTAGCACGGTTTTTGACTGTTTGCTCGGGGTTGTCGTCGAATTTTGATCCCAGCCGACTCTGTTCTTCCTCAGGGTTGTCTCCAAGGTTGAATTGGTTTCCCAGGGTTGTCTCTAGGGATGATTTGATGCTTCAGGGCTGTCTTCAAAGTTGATTTGGCTTTTTAGGGTTGTCTCTGGGGTGATTGCATCTCCCGGGTTGTTATCGGGGCTTAACTTGATATCCCGGTGTTGTCACCGGGGCTGAGATTGATTCCCCGGTGTTGTCGTCGGGGCTGAGATTGATCCCCCGGTGTTGTCACCGGGGTTTAACTTGACATCCCGGTATTATGACCAGGGTTGAGTTTGATCTCCCGGGGTTATCGTCGGGGCTACTGTACCTCCTGGGGTTGTTGTCGGGGTTTGACTTGACATCCTGATATTGTAACCGGGGTTGAGTTTGATCTCCCGGGGTTATCGTCGGGGATACTATACCTCCTGGGATTGTTGTCAGGGTTTGACTTGACATCCCGATATTGTAACCGGGGTTGAGTTTGATCTCCCCGGGTTGTCGCTAGGGCTGCTGTATCTCCCGGGGTTGTTATCGGGGTTTGACTTGACATCTCGGTATTATGATCGGGGTTGAGTTTGATCTCCCGGGGTTGTCGTCGGGTTAAAAGACAATTTTGCCCTCCTGCAAGGTTAGTAACAGGAATGCAAAATTTCAAGTGTCTACAGATGCCCTTCTTTATCATATTTATGCAATGCAATGGAATGAACAGGATAAAGACCACTAGACACTGGAAATACAACATATATAATGCAATGCATGGTACGTCATGTTATGAATGTTATATGCCTTCATGTTGTTGGGCTATCACTGGCTATTTATGCCATTTTCTGCTGGGGATGACGTTATCCGTGATAGCCCTTAGTGAATTCTCTTGACGTCTACTCGAACGGTAACTTGCAAAGTCAAGACCATCACTGAATCTTTTTAGATGCTACATCGGGTTGAAGCCAACGGTTTACCCCGTCCATTGATAATCTCTGTGGGGAAGATTTTCTCTTGGTTGATGCCTTTGGACATTTCTGAACTGGACGATGGGGTTGTCATCAACATCCTCTATCTTTATATGAGCTCTCTGCCTTTTTTCTCTGTTGGGGATCCTCTTTTTATGACGAGTGACCTCATTGAGGATTCCCGATGCCTATCCTGCTAATAGCTTACACCAGCTTGCATTATCGGATCTTTCCTGACGCTACATTGGAGTTGTCACCAACGATTTGGATTATTGTTCAGTCGATGCCGATGCTCTAGTCAATGCCTACCCGAATGATAGTTTACAATGGTCTATTGATCTTGACTTCATTCCTACTTGAACGGTAGTGTGCAGAGTTTGACCATCACTGAACCTTCTCGGTGCCTACTTTAACGGTACTTTGCACGGTCGGTTGAACCACTGATCCTTCTCTGTGTTCCCGCTGGGGATTTGTATAACAGATTTCATCATCTGTCATCTGTGGGGATAATTTTCTACCCAGTTCTCATCACCGGCTCATTCTCGATGCTTCACTGGAGTTGTCGCCAACGGCTTATCATGTACGACGCTCTGACCTTGGCTAAAGCAGTTTTCAACAGTTGTCGTCACCGACCCGTTCCCGATGCTTCGCTAGAGGGGTCGCCAACGGCTTGCAACGTCAGATATTCTGACCCTCGCTGAAGTAGTTTTTAAAGGATTCTCCACCGGATCGTTCCCGATGCTTCGTTGGAGTTGTCGCCAATGGCTTGCAACGTCAGATATTCCGACCGTCGCTGAAGTAGTTCTCAACTGATTCTCCACCGGATCGTTCCTGATGCTTCGTTGGAGTTGTCGCCAACAGCTTGCAACGTCAGATATTCCGACCCTCGTTGAAGTAGTTTTTAACGGTTTTTTATCAGCGGCCCATTCCCGATGTTTCGCTGGAGTTGTCGCCAATAGCTTGCAGTGTCATTCAATCTGACCTTCATTGAAGTAGTTTTCAACGGCTTCACCACCGGATCGTTCCCGATGCTTCGCTGGAGTTGTCACCAATGGCTTGCAGTGTCATTCAATCTGACCTTCGTTGAAGTAGTTTTCAACGGCTTCACCACCAGATCGTTCTCGATGCTTCGCTAGAGTTGTCGCCAACGGCTTGCAGTGTCATTCAATCTGACCTTCGTTGAAGTAGTTTTCAACTGCTTCACCACCGGATCGTTCCCGATGCTTCGCTAGCGTTGTCGCCAACGGTTTGTAATGTTAGACCTAATCAATATTGATGTGGGCAGGACATTTCTGAGAAATCATACCCTCGGATAAAATCTAGATACTTTGATGCATTCACAACCCACTGTTCATAATATCGGACTTTCCTGATGCTCTAGCAGAGGTAATTTTCAGCAGTTTTCAACAGTTTTTTATCAGTTTTCATCATTTGCTTCCGAATATCACTTCAGGGTCTCAACCAATGGCTTATATAAAGTTCCTCCCTTCATCAGGAACTTGCCGCTTATACGTAGAATTTCAGGCCAATTCGCTCAATCGCGTAGTAGTTTTTTTTGAATTTTACTTTTTTGCTTCTATAAACTCCGTTTCAACTCAAATTGGACCAAACTGGAGGGGGTGGGACCCACTCTAGGGTACCGCAGGTAAAGGTGCGGCAGTCGCAGGTAGGGCTGCTACTCCCTGCGATTATAACTTGGGCTCTCGTGGCTTTCCAAATTCATTTTCAAATTTAAAATCCAAAGAAAATTAGAAATTTCTTCTTCAGATCTACGAAGTTCGGGCTATTTTTTTCAGATTCCGTCACCGTACAAACGTTCTGCACATCTCTGGTAATGTTTAAATCCTTTCTTTTCCAGTTTTGGCCGTTAGAATGTTAGATATCGCATAGTATGCTTCTAAACACAATATAGCGAATAGGCGTGCTAATATAACTTGATAAAAATTTTCAGACTTAGTAAATATGCATATTTTACTGTTCTAAATGTTCTGATGTCAAAAAAATTAATTTCTGAGACAGTCAATTGACTCCCTTTTTGATCAGTTTACTCATCCTTTTTGAGGCCAAATGAGCCTGGATTTTTAACTAAAGATGCATATGGTAATTTAGCTACCATGGGGAGTTTGATTTTGATTTTTTTTTATAAATATGAACTATTTCTATTTTTGGGTAGGTGTGCTACTGAATGGCCACCTAGTCATGCCTATATGCATACGGACAGTCCATTTTACAAAGGAGACTCTGGCAAAAAAAATTCAAAAGCCTGAGCATTTAATGAACATGCAATTTTAACTCTATTGGGACTTTTGGTTAATTAATGCATGCTTTAGGACTTGAAAAGGCATAAAGTAAAGATTTAGTTTAATAAGTCGCAGGTTTAAGGCTTACATCCCCCTTTCTAAAGTGATTTTGAGACTTTGTCCAGGTTATGGAGCCAGATAGACCCGGTAGTGCTAGCAGGGTTACTTCAGGTATAAGGCAGAGGAGAGCTTCTGATGTTCCTGAGCCACATCTAGCCCAGCCGCCTCGCCATTTGGTTGAGTCTATGATTCGTCCGATCAGAGCTGAGCTGCCGGTTGATGTGAACAATGAGGATGTCCTATTCGTTGATCCTGCCCCAAATCATGCTCCACGTAGGGAGCTTCCAGCCATCGTTTTGTTGATTCAAAAGTTACTGGGCGATTTGAGACATCATCCATCAATATACCTTCACGCCAACGAGGTGACTAAAGTTTTCTTTTTGATTTTCTTTTTTTTGCCATTTCAGAGCACAGGTTTAATCTGGACTTGCTATTTGATGCAGGTTCCCAGCTTTACAAAGCCCAGGGGGAACTGGTTCAGCGTCCACTCCTTGTATCATACTCTGCATCCGGAGTATCAGGCCATCATCAACACCTGGGGGTTCGAGGCCTTCTTTTTTATTCCTCCCCGCCGTGGCCCCTAGGGTTATCTGAGGGCTTTGTCTGAGTGCTGGTTCCACCAAACCCAGTCTCTCTATTTGTTGGACTGTGAGGTAATGATGACGCCTATGGACTGGAGGTTCATCACTAGGATAGAGTTTACAGGTGAGCCAGTGTCGTTGGTGGCTGACATTTCACCTACTGTCATTCGCTCCCTTTTGGGAGTTCCTGCGACGACCATAAATGGTCGGACTGTCCGTTCTGGTCCCTTGAGCTAACATGCCTAGAGTGGGGCTTTGACTGAGCATTTGCTTGATGATCATAGGGTTTGAGATTGCATCCTCCTAGCGACTGTTCTTGGAGATCATCAGGGGTGTTTCATTGCAGACAACTCCTCAACGATGTCTTTTGCCCTAATCAATGCTACTCTTTACATGGAGCTCCTCAGTGATTTTGATTGAGGTACCTACACCTTTGCCTATGTTCTTTGCGGGATGCGCCTACGTTCGGAGGGCGTGATAGAGGCTTGGCTAGGTTTTTACCCATTCCTGCTGGTGAGTTATTTCTCTTTCACCTTTTAATTTCTTCATTGGTGTTTGTTAGTCTTTATCACTAAGGACTTTTTATCTTTGCATTGCCAGTTCTGGGAATATGAGAGGCTCCCTTGCCTACACCCAGCCACTACTTTGGGCCTGTAGACCTATCCGAGGGGACGACGCTGGAATCACTCCACGTTAATAGAGGTCCCTATAGCCGAGGGATTCACCCACTCATGCTTTCAGCTAGAGCTGTTGACGGCTGATTCGATCTCGTGGGTGCCTAACACCTCAGACTTTCTGACAGTCAGGTTCGAGGATGGCTTTTTGACTGGCCGAAAGTTTGCATTGTCCACTCGTCGGGTTCCCTTTTTGACCGAGGGAAGCTGAGAGCTCTATTTAGGAGAGCGTGCTATCCGTAGCATCACAGGAGATATCCGCATTCCCTTTGTTCCTCCTTCTTGGCATCATTGGCCATTAGCTCAGTCACTTACAGACATTCCACTAGTGGGCATAGATAGCTTCACCCTGTCAGAGGGTCCTTATATCCAGGAGGCATTTCATAGCTGGTGGAGTCCCCGCACTATTGGGGCTCAGACTCGCGCTACCCAGTGTATGACAAACATGGTGCCGGGGTCTGTGATGATGACAAACTGGATAGCTTGCCTCTGAGAGCCGACTCATCTGGAGCAGATTGCAAGATTGGCCCAGCGGTTGGAAAGGGTTCATTTCTTCATCAGGCACCTTGGCCGGGATCCATCTGAGGTAGATTCTTTTGATCCTTCTAGCTATGGAGCTGGCCCCTCAGCAGGTCCATTTTTTGGCACTTATGCAGGTGTTGATCCTCCCTTGTATCGATCGAACATTCCCATTGGCTGAGATTTTGTTACTCAGGAGGAGCTGGAGCGGGTCGACCGCTTAGATGTAGATGTTATAGATTTCTTCTGATAGCTTTTCTCGCTATATCTTTTGATAGGTCGCTGTTAGATATTGGGCTGTTGTGCCCCATTTCTGGCTATATCTTTTGATAGGCCTCTGTTAGTTGTTGGGCGGTTGTGCCCCATTTCCCTGTACTTTTTAGTTTTGCACTTTATGAGCAGACAGAGATAATGCTTTCAGTAGATAGTGTATTTTAGAAATGCATGATGTTTTTTTATTTATTGCATCCTATTGTCATTTATCATTGTCATTATGCATGTATTATGTTATGGATATGCACTTAGATAGGTGAGTTTATAGTTGACCCCTGGATGGTCTTATGATACGGTTATACAGATGTCGTCATCCACAGTCAGCCGTATCGAGCATTTGCAATATTTTTTGGTAGCATCTTCGCTGAGATCTTGGTATGATAGTCTGCCTCTCATAGCCAGAGGGACAGTTGATCAGATGCTAGGGCATTTTTTGGCCTTTTTATCTTTCCAGGTTCCACAGGGGTTTGATGACAGCATGTTATCCTGCTGGATACCCGAGCGTTAGGATTTTCGGTTTGGCCTTCACGAGATGACTCCTATATTAGAGGAGTATGAGTGTCTTATAGGTTTGGCATTAGATCTGCCTTGTGTTAGGACAGCTATTAGCGATATGAGACGTCCATTTATGACTGGTCTGAGACGCAGAGTCGTCACTGAGGAGATTATTACAGGACATGTGATGTCCATAGATTTTTTAATCGATCTCTTTGGCCGGCTAGACAGCAACGAGCGATGTTGTGGAGATTTCATCATTCCTGCATATGAGTGGCAGTTTGTTCGTGTAGACGTTCTGCTGATGTGCATCACGGCTTATTTGTACATGCCACTATATTTGGACCACTTGGATATTGGCTTTATGGTAGTGGTCCGTGCCCTCAGACAAGGTTGTACTATCCTGCCGATGATATTAGCCGAGACCTTGAGGTCGGCTACACTCTACAGTACCCATCCAGAGGGGTTTTTTAGGGGTAGCGTCGTTCTGCTGTACGTGTGGTTAATGACACATTTGAGTCCTATCGGCACTTTCAAACATCATGGGTACTGCTTTACTCATGAGATAGGCATGTCTTACTCCGTCCGGCCGGCGGAGTGTTCAGATGCAGTGTCATAGTCGGTCTTTCTATCGGTGCTATAGCATCCCTTTTCGATCTTGCCCTGCTCAAGGCTTAGCTCCCCTTACAGCTTCATCACTCACGCAGTTGACATTGAATATCTTCCCCTGGCGGGTCTGAGAAGGGTGACCACATATCATCCGCTGGTAGTCATGGGCTAGTTTGATCAGTTTCAGAGCCTCCACCAATTTGAGGGGGCTACGGATCAGCGAATATTAGCTTCATCTTTGTCCGTCAGCTGACTTGATCAGGACTTATGAGTGTTGGACTCATAAGGAGCTGGCTGACTTCTATAGTAGCCATTCGGATCGTTCTCCAGAGTATTCGGCATGGTTGGAGGTCGATATTGCATTGGTTGCGGCTATCTTGTCAGCTCTGAGCATTGATTCTGATGAGGAGGAGCTTATGGAGGATCCTGATTCTCCCACGGAGGATGAGTTGTTTACTAGTTTGACAGCATCCTTGGTTAGTGACCCGCTGAGCATTCCGACTGGGATAGATCCAGCTCCTATTGATTCACTAGCTAGGATAACCTTGGAGAGGGATCAGGATAGAGCGCTGATATTGACAACCCTTTCAAGCAGGGATACATATTTTGCTGATAGAGACGAGGCTCGAGCTACTAGGGACGCATCATTTGTTGAGAGAGATGAGGCTCGATCTACCCGAGATGCAGCTTTTACTGGGATTAAGGAGGCTTTGGTTGCCTCGGGATGCTGCTTATATTAAGAGGGACGAGGCCATAGCTACCCGAGATGTTTATGTTACGGACAACACTGCACTCAGATCATATACACATAGCTTGGTTGCAGACATGAGTGCGTTCATAGATGGTCATAGCAGCACTATGAAGATGGCTGTGGATATTCTTTCTCGTATGGAGACCGAGGGTCATGAGCTTATAGCTGCTTCTCCATCTTCTGAGAGAGATGTCATGTTGGCACTGCTATCTCGTTTGTCCACAGGTTCATAGACTAGCTTTGTTTTTTCTGCACAAATCAGCCATTTTTTTCATGTACAGGACACTGTGTATATATCAAACAGTATTATATATCAGAGAAATATATTTTAATTCACTTCCTTGTTAGATATGTATTGTCATTGCTGAGTGATTACCACTTCTTTCATGACTTGTTGTCTTGATGTATTATGAGCTTTTCCTTGATGGATTAACATTGAGATGTCATAGAGTATCTCAGCAGGGCCTGTTGACCAGGGAGGCTTGATAGTATTTGGGTTTTATAGGGTTTCGATGTCTTGGGACTGGTTTTTATTTTATTTTTTCTTGAAGGTCAGACCGCACAAGGAATGGTTGCCTACGTACTCCCGGGTGGAGGGAGATCAGGTCATTCGTAGTTCAGGTTTTGCCTGAATGGTTTAAGAAGTGTTCACTTTAGGTTTGAACTTGGGTATAATGGGTTTTTAAATTTTTTGTTTGGTTTGACCGCACCAGGAATGGCTGCCTACGTACTCCTGGGTTGAGAGAGATCAGGTCATTCGTAGTTCAGGATTTTGTGAAAACCCGAACTAATTTGATTAATTCGTAGGACCAAGATGATGGCTTGCAGACATATTAGACATAGTAACTTTTTACGGTATCTGAATTGATGAGCTGGGGAAATTCGTTCCCATCCATTTCTTGCAGTCTAATAGCTCTTCCTATCAGCACTTCTTTTACAATGAAAGGGCCTTCCCAATTTGGGGCGAACTTTACTTTGGCTTCGTCTTGATTAGCCAAAACTTTCATCAATACCAAGTCGTTTTCCTTGAATTGCCGAATTCAGACTTTCTTGTTGCAGGATCGAGCAATCATTTGCTGATATAACTACCAGTGAAAAATGGTTGTAGCCCTCTTTTCATCTATCAAGGACAACTGGTGGTTCCGCTCTTGCAACCACTAATCTTCTTCCATCTGAGCATCTATTAACACTCGCAGGGACTCCATTTCTACCTCTATGGGAAGTACTGCTTCCATGCCATAGACCAATGAGTAGGGGGTAGCCCCAGTAGAAGTACGCATTGACGTCCTGTATGCTAGCAAAGTCAGAGGCAACAGATCAGACCATCCTTTGTGATTGGCGGACATTTCTGTATGATCTTCTTGATATTCTTGTTGGCCGCTTCGACAGCACGATTCATCTTGGGCCAATAGATGACGTTATTGAGATGTTTGGTATAGAACTTGCTGCATAACTCTCTCATAATCTGATTGTTTAAATTCTTGGCGTTATCTCATACGACCACCTCCGGTTGTCCATATCGATAGACGACATTATTTCTGATGAAACTAATGATTACCTCTTTGGTGACTATGGGAAAAGAGGCAGCTTCAACCCATTTGGTGAAGTAATCAATCATGGTGAAGATGAATCGATGACCATTGCTGGCTTTAGGTTCTATTGGCCCAATCACATCCATCCCCCACATGCAAAAAAGTCATGGTGAACTCATATTGTGCAGTTCATTCGGAGGAGCCTGAATAGCATTTCCATAGACTTGGCATTGGTAGCATCTCCTGACGTGATCATCACAGTCAGCTTTGAGAGATATCCAACAATGCCCCCTTCTCAATATCTTTTTGGCTAGCAAATGACTGCTCATATGTGGACCACATACTCCACTGTGAACTTCATCCATCAGTCTCTGATGAGCTTGATCCTTATCGAGGCATCTTAAGAGGCCTATTCCAGCATCCCTTTTATAGAGTGCGTCTCCGCTCAGATAAAACTTCATATCCATCTTATGAATCCTCTTTCTTCCGGCTTGGCTTGCCCCAGCGGGTGTAGATCCATCTCGCATATATTCCTTTATGTCTTGATACCAAGGCTGTTTGATAGGAGGTATTTCATCTGATACTTTTTCAATGTAATTCCCATATGTCGGGGCCTTTTGGTTTGCAAATTTGATATCAAAAATTCCCATACTATCAAATATGTGGATCAGGGAAGTCAATGTTGCCAATGCATCAGCAAAGTCGTTCCTACCTCGAGGGATGTGGATGAAAGCTATCTCTTCAAAATTCGTGGATATGTTGATAACATGTCGGTGATAGGGTAGCAAATGAAATTCTTTGGTGTGATATGCCCCGGTGGTTTGTCTAATGACCAACTCAGAGTCCCCAAATACTAGTAAAGTCTTGATACCCATAGACTGGGCTAGTTTCAAAACCATTATGTAGCCTTCATACTCAGCAGTGTTATTGGTGTTGACAAACTGCTGCTTAGTAGCTACAGGATACTGTTCTCCTGTACCAGAGACAAAGACTGCCCCAGCTTCGGCACCTTCCATGTTCACTGCTCCATCAAAATATATTTTCAAGGGTTGGACGGTATTCTCTTGATGGATTTGTTGAATTGTCATGATCCCATCATCAGGGAAATAAGTCTCCAAGGGTTCAAAATCCCCTGACGGTGCTTCGGCCAGCTGATCTGCAATGTCCTGCCCTTTGATAGACTTCTAAGTCACGTAGATAATGTCGAACTGTTGGAGGATCAATTGCCATTTGGACAATCGATAATTCAATATTAGTTTGCTGAATACGTATTTTAGTGGATCCATGCAAGATATGAGGTAGGTCGTGTGCCCATACAGATAGTGTTGTAACCTCATGGCAGCCCATGCTAATGCACAACACGTCATTTCAATCTGGGTGTACTTCTACTCGCCGCTGCTGAATCTTTTGTTGATATAACAGATAGCTCTCTCCTTGCTACTATCATCTTTCTATCCCAGCATACAGCCCATTGCATTGGCATTGACAGGTAGGTACATAAATAGGGGAATTTCATCCCTCGGGGGTACTAAGACAGGTGCTTCGATCAACTGCTTCTTGATGACAAGGAAGGCTTTTTGACAATCTTCATTCCATTTTGTGGCAAAATTCTTCCTTAGCAGCTTAAAGATGGATTCACACGTTGCTTGGCGGGATCCAGCTTAATGCCTATATTGCTCACTAGGAATCCCAACAACATTCCCGATTTGACACCAAAAGCGCATTGGCTGGATTGAGTTTGAGGTTGTACTTACGCAACCTGTTGAACAGCTTTTTGAGATGGCTGATGTGATCATCCTCCCTCCGGGATTTGACGATGATGTCATCCACATAAACCTCTATCTCCTTGTGCATCATGTCGTGAAAAAGGGTCATCGTAGCTCGTTGGTATGTAGCACCGGCATTGATAAGGCCGAAGGATAATCATCTATAACAGAAGGTTCCCCAGGGAGTGATGAAGGTTGTCTTCTCCCTGTCCTCTTCAGCGACCATAATTTGATGGTAACCAGCAAAGCAATCCATAAATGAATACATGCCATATTGCGTTGTATTGTCTATCAGGATGTGGATGAACGGTACTGGGAAGTTGTCTTTGAGACAAGCTTTGTTCAAATCCCAATAATTCACGCATACTCGTACCTTCCCTCTGAGCTTAGGCACGAGGACTATGTTTGAAAGCCACTTCGGGTATGTTCATACCATGATGATACCGGCTTTGAATTTCTTGACAACCTTTTCTTTGACTTTCAGACTCCATTCGGGTTTCAATCGCCTGAGCTTCTGCTTGACTGGCTTGAATCCATCTAAAAGTCCAATAATAATCTAGAAGGGGGGTTGAATAGATTATTATTATTTAAAAAATTATCTTAGACCTTTTTGAATTTTTAGCAAATTAATTTATAGGTTTAAAAATTAATATGCAGAATTTAGAAAAATTCAATCACACAATGCACAGAGATTTATCTGGTTCACAATATACAGCTTGGGTATATTGCTACGTCCAGTCTCAAGCTCCTCTCTAGGGCTTGAGATCCTATTACTCCCAGTAATAAATTCTCCTTCACTAGGTGGAGAAACCTTTACAAAGTTTTGCAGATCAACTTACAACTATTCACAACTAACTATCTTGGACAGCGAACTCCCAACTCCTTTCCTCAAGCTTAGTTGAATCTTCTTTTGAGTTCAGAACTATTCTATAATTTGGTCTTAAAACAACAATCACTTCCACACCTCACAAGTACACTAGAGACCCAACTTCCAGCTGACCTCTCTAAGACTCTGGTCTTGGTCAAAGAATTTTTGTCTTTCTCACAGATACATAAAATAAACTGACTCTACTCTCTTCCTTTTTACAAAAAGATAGTTTGAATTTGCTTCTAAAGTAAGCAGATATAGTTTAGTACAGATTTATAAAAGTTTGAATAACTTTTATAGTTGATACTTCTCAGATAAGCATAAATATATTTTAAGATCAAATATCGAATAAAAGTTCAAGACTTTTATGTGAAATGCTTCAGATAAGCAGATATATATTTAAGATCAAATATCAAATAAAAGTTCAAGATTTTTATGTGAAATGCTTCAGATAAGCAGATATGTAAATTGATGCGGTTTTATAATGATTTTATTTTCTTTTAATAAAGAATGTGTTTCTATGGTTTAAACAATTCTAGAAAAGATTTTTCTTTATAAAGGGTGTGTTTCTTTGGTTTGAACAGATATAACTTTGAGTTTAGAAAACCATATAAAATCACTTATAATACAACAAGTATTTTTGTGAATGAATAAGTTTGTGAGTAGGATACTTGTTATGAAAGTTATCAAATATAACAGATTTATCAATTAAATAATACTTGATAAAATTTCACCCACGTATATATATTATATTATATTTGATCTATGTTGTGAAAATTTGGCCACTCAGAATTTAAAGACCGTTTCAGAGAATTTCAGATAAATAACATCCAAATTATATCGGTATCTAAGTATTGACCAAATTATTTGTTTCACAATCTGATAATTATATAAATATTTTTCAATACTTATATAATGTATCTTATATTAATAAAAAGCCACTTAGGATTTTAAAGACCGTCCGGAAAAGAAATTTCTTCCGAATTATATCGGTATCTAAGTACAGACTTTTTATACTATTTGATAGATTAAATATAGATATATATATAAATGTGTATAACAATTAAGTATGATAAATTTTTGTTTCACCCACGTATATATATTGTATTATATTTGATCTATGTTGTGAAAATTTGGCCACTTAGGATTTAAAGACCGTTTCGGAGAATTTCAGAGAAATAACATCCGAATTATATCGGTATCTAAGTACTGACCCCAAATTATTTGTTTCACAATCTGATAATTATATAAATATTTTTCAATACTTATATAATGTATCTTATATTAATAAAAAGCTACTTAGGATTTTAAAGACCGTCCAGAAGAGAAATTACTTCCGAATTATATCGGTATCTAAGTACAGACTTTTTATATAATATTTGATAGATTAAATATAGATATATATATATATATATATATATATAAATGCGTATAACAATTTATCTTTAATATATCTATATATATAAGCAGATATGAGATAATGTAAATACAGAAATTTAATGACTTATCAACTATTTTGACCAATTTTATCTTTTTTCAAGAATTAGAACTTTGAATTAGAAGATGAATAGAAAGCTTTTGCAGAGAGAAAATGTAGGCAAGGAGATATAGCTTTTCTTTGCTTTGTGAATTGGTAAGTTTAGAATGAATGAAAAACCTCCTATTTATAGAATTTTGAAGTTGAGGGTAAAATAGTAATTTTTGAAATCTAATTTTGAACCTATGGTTCGGATTGCATGGATGAAAAATGAAGGGTCCGAATTTCATCTTGGGCACACGGATTGGGCAACAAATATTTGTGCAGGAATGTTTTACAAAAACTATCAGCATATGTTTTAAACTTCAAATATGACACACAATTTTCGGTCCAAACAAAGGCTTTGGCCAAGCCTTTTTCTTTTTCTTTTTCTTTTAATTCCATGCAAATCCTCCAGCACATGCATTTGCATACACACATTTCTTTCAAACATTTATGCACACACGGCACATGCACACACACATGCATTTATTACATATATATATATATATATATATATATATATAAATAATTCAAAATCTTTTTGCCTAATAAGATTTTCAGAAAATCATTTAGAAAAGAATAAGAATCTCCTTGCCTTGAAAAATGTTAATATTTGAATTAATTTAATTAACACTTGATAATTAATTTATCAAGGTCAAGAAAAATAAATTCATTTTTAAGATGAAAAAATATTTTTGATAGGAATAAAATAGGATAGATTTAAAATCAATTTATATAATAATCCTATAGAGAGGATTCTACCTATTTTAATTAAAACCTCTTGACTAAGTTTGTTATCATCAAAATCATCAAAATAAGACTGATTAGTTTAGAGACATATCAATCTCCTCCTTTTTGATGATGACAACAAACTAAAAATATTTTCTATTACAATTGCTCCCCCTTAGTAACTGCTCCCTCTTAGTGTATTCATGAGTTTAAAATTTAGAGAAATCTGTGATTTTTCAAAAAAATATTTACCTCATCAAAAATTGCAGTGCAATGCAATAGTGATATAGCAGTGCAGTGTAAAGTGTAGCAAGTGTATCACTGCAGAAAGCAGTTAGTGTGCAGCAGTAATATATTTTTCTTCTCCCCCTTTGTCATTACAAAAAGTGGGGAGTAGAAGAGTTGTTCAGAACTGATAAGTACACAATATTCATGATTTTTCATTCCTTTACATTTGGTTTTATTGCATGTTTCATGTGTATATGAGCTTAATAAGTTGTTTATTATTTTTAGGTGAATTAAAGCTAAAAGGATGAAAACAAGTTGATTTGGAGCTGAATTGAAGATTAAAAAAAAAATTGGAAATCTTGGATTTTTGGAAAGTTTCTAAAAGTAGATTTTGGCATCTTTCTACATGGATTTGGATTGATATTGCTATTAGAATTAGGATTGCTTTGGACTGAGATTTTATTTTCTTATTAGATTATATTTCTTTATGGAAACTAATTATGATTTGTAATTCCTTTTAGGATTTGGATTTCTAGTTCTTATAGGATTTAGGACTTTGTCTAGCACTATAAATAGATGTAATAGTCATGGTATTATTCATTCTACCATTCAATCATATTCTATATTCTATCATCTACAATATTGAGGACATGGGCTAACACTTTCAATTCAGTTCTGAAGGGATGTTGAACCTTATTCATAATTAACGGTTTGATCAAGTTTACTTTATTTATTCCTTCTTGCATGAGATTTATTTTGATAATCTACTTTAACTTCTTATATATTATTCAATCTACTAATTTGGTTTATGCAGGATTAAATTAGTGAATTGATATCATTTGCTAGATTAAGATTGGTATTACGTGTAATTGATATATGTTTTCATCACAAGTACCAAATTAGTGATACTAATTGTGGACAAGCTTTTGTATATTGCTAAGGTTATCAGGAAACAAGTTAAACAAATCGAGTTTATGTGTTTGTTGCTTAGATTAGCCTAATTCTCTATTTCTTAATGCTTCTGTCATATTAAATCTTGAGAGCTTGTTCTAGGTTGTATTATAGTTAGAATATGGTGAAGAGCTTGTTTCATATAGTAACGATCTAAGGGGAATTTCGGGTAGCAGAGCTTGTTGCTATCTAGTGCTACTAGTTTCATTGAAGGGTAAATACTGTAAAACTTGATTACTCCATAATTATGAAAAGGTGATACTAAACTGAAGAACTGAAGCTTTTAAATCATTGTTATTTCTTATCAGTTTATTATTGTTAATTTAAATAACCAACTCAAAACCCCCCTTTTCTTGGAAATAATTGAATAAATATAAAATAAATCACTCTCTGTGGGATCGATCCTTGCTTGTTACTGTGCTAATTGTTTGAATTTATAAAGTGAAAGTTAGGTTAATTTAGAAGTGTAAACGACAGCCCCCAAATTTTGGCGCCGTTGCCGGGGAGTGTTATTTGTTTTTGTTTATTCTTTGTTTTCATTTATTTTTATTATTTTCTTTTTCTTTTTGTTTTATGACTCAATCCTCTCACTCTATTGACTTAAATTTTGATTAAGAGATAGAAAAACTGCATATACAGAAGAAGCTCTTGTTCTATCACTTGAAGAGGAAGAGATGGCGGTGCCAAACAACAAGACTTTAAAAGAATTAGCTACTCCTGATCTTGATCAACCATCATTTTGTATTGAGTATCCTACTTTAGATGTTGCTTTTGAACTTAACTCTGGACTATTTCATCTTTTGCCTACTTTTCATGGTTATACAGGTGAAAATCCATATAAGCATCTAAAGGAGTTCCATGTGGTGTGTTTTATGATGAAATCACAAGGACTGACAGAGGAGCAGATCAAGCTTAGAATTTTTCCATTCTCATTAGCAGATTTGGCTAAAGACTGGTTATACTATCTTCCTTCAGGATCAATACGATCATGGACTGATATACAAAAGCTATTCTTGGAGAAGTACTTTCCTGCTTCGAGAGTTGCTAACATAAGAAAGGAGATATGTGGAATCAGTCAGTTCAATGGAGAGAATCTCTATGAGTATTGGGAAAGGTTTAAGAAGTTGTGTTCCAGCTGTCACGAAATTGATGATCATCACTTGATCCAGTACTTCTATGAGGGGTTGCTGCGAATGGATAGAAGCATGATTGATGCATTGAGTGGAGGAGCACTGGTAGACAAAACTCCAGAAGTTGCGAAGAACCTAATTGCAAACATGGCAGCCAACTCACAACAGAATGGAACTAGGATGGATCATACTCCTCAAAGGGTGAATGAGGTAAGCACAAGTCATATTGAGCAATAAATTTCTGATTTAACTGCTTTGGTTAGACAAATGGTTGCAGGGAATATGCAAGTAGCAAAGGTATGTGGAATTTGTTCAATGTCTGGACATACTTTGGATTCTTGTCCAATACTACATGAGGATGACATTATTCATCAAATTAATGCGGTGGGGACATTCTCCGGACAAAATTCACATTAATGTAATCCTTGGGCAGACACTCACAATCCCGGATGGAGAGATCATCCCAACTTGAGCTATGAAGGTACTAGGCCACCAATGCAACCTGTCTTTTCAAGTATGTAGCAAGATTTTTAGCAGACTCAACCTCAGTAACACACATATACCGAAAAAGTACTTACCAATTCTGGACCATCTCTTGAGGATATGTTCAAAGCATTCATGAGTCAGACACAGCAGTTCCAGCAGGATACAAGGACTTCTGTTCAAGAATTGAGGAACCAAGTGGGTGAGCTTGCAGCCACGGTAGGGAGGTTGGAATCTTAAGGCTTATGGAGGTCACCCTCTCAAACTATTGAGAACGTAAGTGCAATTACCCTGGGATGTGAAGATGAGGAGCGAGAAAAGACAATGCTTGCTTCAGAAACCGCCAGTAATGCTATGTGTGACAATGAAGTGAACATGGAATTTGATGAGGAGGAACAAAAGGATGATTTGATAATTTCTGCATATTTCTACAAGGAGGATATGGATAATGTTACAACTTCATCGGTGGAAATAGTGAAGACACTAAATGATAAACACCGTGGGACCTTTACCATGGAATTGGATGATGGAAATATCCAGTTCAGCATATATGAAGTTAAAAGGTATCTTGGTAATATTAATTCTATTTTTTCTACTGATGTTGTTGACTCTATAGTGCAAGAATCTCTTAAGCAAATATACAAGAAGGATTTGAAGGCTGGAATGGAGGAAAATCATGATCTAAGAGATGCCCCTAATGATTGAAACCGTTACCAGTCCACTTGAAGTTCACAACTTCGATTACATAGAATGAGAAGGATGATGTCAAGCCAATGACAATAAACAAGGGCAGCTGCTTGGGAGGCAACCCAAAATCTCAGATTTGATTTTTTTATCCCTTTACTTATTAGCTTTTTTATTTACATGCAGTTCTTTCTTCTTTGCATGATTTTCTTACATTGGGGACATTGTAAGGTTTGAGTGTGAGGGGAAAGATTTAGGTTTTTATTTTATTTAGGGATATTGATCCGATTTTGATAGGAAATTTTAAATTTTGATGCCTTTTGAAAATTTTTAAAATATTTGAGTTCCATAATTCTATTTGCCTATATATTCGAAGGTTAAAGTCAAAAATTGAAAATCAATGCTAAATTTCAAAATCTGTTTGATGCTTAATTGGTTAATGATTGAGAAAAATTAAGTCATGATCCATAGTAATTAATTTGAATTGAATTTGTGTCACATTAGTACTTGAACATGTGATATATGCTCATTTGGCTTAGTTGTCTGTGGAGTTGTCTATGTGCACTAATCTCGTGCTTTAGAACTATTGAACTGCTTATGCTTTTTGTAGGACCATGTGAAAAAAAATCAGAAAAGTTGAGAATCAAAGAAATTGTTGAAAAAGAGAAAATGAAGCAAAAGAGAAATCATGTGGTGGGATGAAATGGAGCGTAAAACGCACTCTCCCATAAACACGTGCGAATAAGTTAGATGGAGCATAAAATGCACTCATTTATAATAGAAAGATTGAGGAAGATGAAACGGAGCATAAAATGCATTCACTAGAAATAAAGAAGAAAATGAAAGGGTTCAGGTAAAAAAATAAAGTAGGAAAAGTATGTATTGAGTCTTGAGTGGTGTGCACGATTTTTGCTCCATGCTAACTAAGTTGAGTAAGTATGTGGATCATAGAAGAGTGCTTATGTGGATATAATTTGACTTAATGAAATTCAATGGTGAAAAGGCATGGTTGTTGTTTTGAGTTAATTGATGAAGCATTGATTATATTTTTGTGGGTTTAGTGTTGATAATCATGATTTGATCTTGAAATCTTTTAACATTATGGTTGAGTAGAGTTTTTTTAGAAATCAAACTTTTGGTTTACACGAGGATGTGTAAAAGATTAAGTGTGGGGGAATTTGATAAGTACACAATATTCATGATTTTTTATTCCATTACATTTGGTTTTATTGCATGTTTCATGTGTATATGAGCTTAATAACTTATTTATTATTTTCAAGTGAATTAAAGCTAAACGGATGGAAACAAGTTGATTTGGAGCTGAATTGAAGAGAAAAAGAAAATTTGGAAATCTTGAATTTTTGGAAAGTTTCTAAAAGCAGATTTTGGCATCTTTCTACATGGATTTGAATTGATATTGCTATTAGAATTAGGATTGCTTTGGACTGAGATTTTATTTCCTTATTAGATTATATTTCTTTATGAAAACTAATTATGATTTGTAATTCCTTTTAGGATTTGGATTTCTAGTTCTTATAGGATTTAGGACTTTGTCTAGCACTATAAATAGATGTAATAGTCATGGTATTATTCATTCTACCATTCAATCATATTCTATATTCTATCATCTACAATACTGAGGACATGGGCTAACACTTTCAATTCAGTTCTGAAGGGATGTTAAACCTTATTCATAATTAACGGTTTGATCAAGTTTACTTTATTTATTTCTTCTTGCATGAGATTTATTCTGATAATCTACTTTAACTTCTTGTATGTTATTGAATCTACTAATTTGGTTTCTACATGATTAAATTAGTGAATTGATATCATTTGCTAGATTAAGATTGGTATTACGTGTAATTGATATATGTCTTCATCACAAGTAGCAAATTAGTGATACTAATTGTGGACAAACTTTTGTGTATTGCTAAGGTTATCAGGAAACAAGTTAAACAAATTGAGCTTATGTGTTTGTTGCTTGGATTAGCATAATTTTCTATTTCTTAATGCTTCGATCATATTAAATCTAGAGAGCTTATTCTAGGATGTATTATAGTTAGAATCTGGTGAAGAGCTTGTTTCATACAGTACGATCTAAGGGGAATTTCGGGTAGCAGAGCTTGTTGCTATCTAGGGCTAATAGTTTTATTGAAGGGTAAATACTATAAAACTTGATTACTCCATAATTGTGAAAAGGTGATACTGAACTGAAGAACTGAAGCTTTTAAATCATTGTTATTTCTTATCAGTTTATTATTGTTAATTTAATTAATCAACTCAAAACCCCCCCTTTTCTTGGAAACAATTGAATAAATATAAAATAAATCACTCTCTGTGGGATCGATCCTTGCTTGCTACTATGCTAATTGTTTGAATTTGTAAAGTGAAAGTGAGGTTAATTTAAGAATGTAAACGACAGCTCCCAAGAACTGATAGTAGTGTGCATACAAGCCAATCATGTATGATGATAAAGCACGTACTTTGTAAACAATCTTATTTATTTATTAAAGGCATTTAATTATCTACATGGTGCTGTTTTTATAATATGTAAATAACCCATAGTTTTAAGCAATGCTTTTAGAATCATGATGATGATCATGCTAATGAGATCTAAATTCTTAGAAAGCTCTAAAACTAAAATAGTTCCCAATCGTGGGATTACTAAAAAGGGGAATAGTAAATTCGGATAGATTGGTACATATGTTGCATGCTCATTGGATGAGGATGATTGATCTCATGATCATTTGTGTGGAGACACTAAAGCAAGTATGTAGGTGCTTATTGGAGAATAAGTTCACTGAACGTGACTCGCTCTGGAATACCTAATGGAGTTTTACTCGCCTGTCAATAGGAATTCCTAATGTGATAGTAGTACAAGTGATCCTTGGACTTGAGATCATCATAGTATCTTGTATGTAATGAATTATACTTTGACTTATTCCTTAAAGTCCTTTAGGGTATATAAAAGGGTATGCTTGGGTATAATGAGTTACATATGGAGATAATGAATGATCAATAAAGAATCTACCACCTCTAGTAAAAGAGGAGATACGTCCTATGTGATTCGATAAATGACAACCCAGGAATCCTTGGCCAAGGTAAAATGAAATTAGAAAGGAGTTTCTAATTTGCATTATTTGGAGTTGTGCATTTTCTAATCGAAATACATATAATTAAATAAAATAAGACTTGACACTAAATTCATGTCTTATATTTAATTGGGACATTGTATGGTGGAAGGATTGAATTGTATGGTAACTATTTACTCACAGGTTCTTTTATGATTAATGTTGAAATCTATATTATCTGGAAAGTCGTTGATCGCTAGGGAGGCTTATCCCTATTGTAGAATAAATATTATTTATTTAAATAGATTATTAGTTTAATTTATTTATTTAAATAAGATTAGAATTGTTCTAATTGATTTATTCACAACTGGTTTAATATAGAGAACCTAAAGGGTTACACCATAAAAGGAAGAATAATTATTTAAGAAGGTAATGGCATAATCGTAATAATGCATTAAGTGCAATTAATTTAATCTATAGTGATAGAATAAATTAAATAGCTTAATATTTATTATTTAATATTTTGGAAATATTAAATATAAATTAATAAGAGGAGTCTTATTAATATTATTACAATTATTATTATTTTAATTTCTAAAGGAGTTTAGTAATTAATTTAATATTAGTACTCTCATTTATTCCTAATAAGATTAGGAGACAAATTAATTAAATGAATTTAATTAATTATTCCCCATGTGGTGGGAAGCCTAAATTAATTAAAGGAGTTTAATTAATTAAAAGAAATCCCATGTCTAATAGGATTAGAAGGGTTGACCAATATCTATATAAGATGAGTCTTATAATAGATATCAGTTGAGGCAATTCCAATTATTGGAGAGTACTCCTTTTCTATAGAGGATAGAAAACTAAGTCAACCACCCTCCTTCTTGATAATTCATCTTCCTTGGTGGATCACCTCTAGAGGCCAAACACTTGGGTGGCTAACGTTGATCAAAGGAAGGAATCTAACCCAGAAATTCAAGGAGATCACGAAGAACAAGGAGTTGAACTCGTACCTGTGAAAGCTTTGTTTTACAAGGGTATGATTCCATAACTTCTTATTTATCGTTTTAAATTAATAATTTGCATAAAGGATGATCCGGGTAATGGTTTTGTAGAAATTTTTTTAAACTCTGATATACCATGCTTCCGCTAATTTTTGTAATTTGATTGCATCACGATTTCGTACAAACCCAACAGCAGTACCCCTGATGTTTGAAGAAGCCAATCGGGCACAAATGGGTCATGAGCCATACATACAAAAGGACAGAGCTACCTCTAAAAAAACCCTCTGGATGGGTACTACAATAGGTAGCTGACCTCAATGTCTCAGCTAGTATCATCGGCAGGATGGTGCTACCCTATCTAAGGGCACGAACCGCGACCATCAACCCAACATCTAAGTGGTCCAAGTATAGGGGCATGTATAAGTAAGCCGTGATGCACATCAGCAAGACGTCTATCCGTACTGAATGCCACTCCTCTGCCAAGGTAATATAATTGCCAGTGTGTCGATCGTAGCTATCCAGTCTACTGAAACGATTGATCAAAAAGTCGATAGAGATCAGACGTCCGGAAATAATCTCATCTGTGAATACACTCTTAAGTAGACCCAACATCCGCAGGAACGGTCTCCTCATATCAATAATAGCGGTGCGAGCGCAAGGCAAGTCCAAAGCCAAACCTGTAAGTCGCTCGTACTCCTCCAAAGTCGGAGTCAACTCATGCCGCCCAAAGCAGAAAACCTGCCTCTCAGGTATCCAACAGGATAGAAGTCCATCTATGAATCCATATGGAACCTGGAAGTCCGCAAGGGCTAATGAATGCCCCAACATCCGATCCACTGTCCCTCTGGCTGGGAAGGGCAGGCTATCATACCACGACCTCAACGATAATGCTACCACAAATGGTGGTAAATGCTCGATGCGGCTAACTGTCGAAGACGACATCTATATCACCGTATCATAAGACCATCCAGGGTTTAAATCTAAACTCATCTGTCTAAGTGCATATCCATGACATAATACATGCATAATGACAATGATAAACAAGATGCAATAGATAAGAAATATCATGCATATCTATAAAAACTATCTACTGCAAGCATCATCTCTGTCTGATAATAAAATACAAAATAAAAAGTACAGGGATATGGGGTACAACTGCCCAACTGCTAACAGTGGCCAATCAAAATGGGGCACAGCCACCCTACAGCCAAAAAAGTGGCCTATCAAAAGATATAGCGAGAAAAGTTATCCAAAAAGATTAAGAATATCTACACTTAGGATATTAACCTGCTCCATCTCCTCCGTAGACACAAAGTCTCGGCCATCAAGAATGTCAGGTCGGTATAAGGCAGGACCAACCCCTGTATAACTGCTAGAAAATAGGCCTGTGGAAGGGCCCACTCCAGAGCTGGAAGGATCAAAAGAAGATGCCTCTGATGGATCTCTGTCAAGATGCCTGATAAACTGTAACGACCCCAAAATTCATACAATACAACTCTCGACATCGGTCGTTAACAATACATCCTTATTCAGACTTTACATCATTAATCCATGATACAATCACTAAAAATACAGAATATTTAAAACTTTTATATTATTCCTTCTTTATTATCCCTGAATCTCAACCTTTATCATTACATAACTTTGATTCAACCTTATTTCATGAATCGCTTCGTCAGAGTTATTATAAACTAAAACTTACAACCACATTCAATAACCTTATACATCGGATAAAATTTAAACTTTACAACTCAACATCTGTTAGGCATCATACATTATCAAGTACATTATCTGAAACCTTAAACAGGGTCCAAAATAAAAATAATTCAGCCAAAGTATATAAATCTTCATGCGTTACATCTGATTCATTTCTTTCAAGTAGCACATAGCGTTACCATGAATCCTTAACCTACAAAAGTGATTATTTGCAAGAATGAGCTCGACAGCTCAGCAAGATCTAACAGCTTTCATGCATCACATAGCACATAAATACATGCTCAACATACATCTCATAATAATTAAAGTAACATGGCATACATCCTTTACTTCACATAACAAATATAAAGATTGAGTTCCTTACTCAATCAACATTCTTTAATCAATCAACGTAGTCATAAATTGAGTTTAACATTTCATGCTTACAATATATATACAACATATCATACTCTTTACAAAATAATTTAAAACAGTTCATCATCAAGTTCACGTAGAAAATAGGAACTGAAAGACTTGCCTTTACCGGTGTTTTACCAACACGCTAATATTTCGCGTCCTTGCACAACCTACACTGTATGTGAGATTGATAATAAACAAAATCAATACTCAATCTCATGGTCAAATTTATTCTAAAACCTTACTTTATCTTATTATCCTTTATAATGTCTTTATATACATCTAACTGTGTTTTATATGCAACTCGGTTTTATTTTCATTTTCATCATCACACATGCTAGACTATCGCACTTGTAGTTTAATGTGCGTATATCACACCATTTTATCATACCACTTTGGTTTCAAAAATGCATATTCAACACATTGTTTACATGTTTAATTTTCCTTTAAAAATTAAAAATCGCCCTTTTCGATTTCTTTCCATTATTATTCTTGTATTATCATATTTTCATACTTAGATGCACATAACACCCAATATTAGCCACTAGTTAGACACTTTGTATACCAAAGTTTAGAAACACTATTACTCTTAGGCATTTTATCGAGCACGTTATGTGCACACATTAACTTATCTCAACTCTTGATATTAAATGGTTAATTATGCATAGAATGTGATAACACATATCTATACTCATTACATATGTCAAAACATATTGTTAATCATCAAAATATACCATCACCCAAAATCTTAATTCAAACAGAATTATAAAACTCATCTTCACAATTTCTTAAACAAAACGTTGTTTTCGTTTTTAACATAACTCCTTCGTTACATGTCCGTTTTTGTTCCTTCTTATATAGAATTAACTCTTACTCAGTGTACTACAACCTCATCTAGGCCTTACAGTCAGACCCTTATCCATCTGAAACAGATTCCGCAATTTCATTAACTAGTCCAGAAAATTTCATTTTCTGGACAGCCTTACTAAACAATTTATTTCGGACATGATCCGGTCCATAAAATGGCTCAATCTAGCGAGTCTGGCTAGTAAACTTCCATATCTACAACTTTTCAGTTTAAAGTTTCTTCAGATTCAAAACACACGAATTTATATGAATTTTTCAAAGTCAGAAACCGTAACAGTTTTGATTTTCTGGGCAGATTGTTTTCCCTTCGGACCAGCAGTACTAAAACAGACACTGCCAGAAATCTACAAGGAGTTTTCATGTGATTCCACTTTCAGAATATAGCTTACTTCCATAGCTTCGATTTGATATAAGGCTCACTTTCTAACTCATTATACCCAAAGAGGTATGAATTTCACAAGATCTGTCCACAATTACTCAAAACCTACGAATTTTGTTCTTCAAATTTTCTTTCCATTTCATTTTCTTTCTTGAATCCTCTTGTTTGATTCTTGATAATCCAAGATTAAACCAATACAAACAAGTTTAAGCATGATCTACTACCCTAGATCTTATAAAAACATAAATCTACCCACAAAAATCAAAGATTAAACAAGGGTTTAGAAGTTACCTTCTTCTAGCTTTTTCTTCTTCTTCTTCCATGGCTTCTTCTTCTCCTTCTAGCTTCTCTCAATCCCTCTGTTTCTCTCTATCTCTCTCAATTTCTCTATCTCTCTATTTCTCTCTTCCACAAAGACTCTTGCTCTAAAAGAAAAACTCTAGGATTTCTTCTTGTGTAACTCCTCATTTGAGTAATAGTTATGTAATTAATTAATATAATAGTAACCCCCACTAATAACATAAGGCTTATGTTACAAAACTCTTACATGCATGACCAATATCACATTAAGCCATCTTAGAAGCATAACGTCACTTTTCCATCATTAGTTAAGCAACCCAATGGTTAGGCTATTCATTATATACTATTACTACTTTACTATAACATATAACATATTTCTAATGTCACACTTAAATAATTACTTATTTTAGTAATAAACTCAATTAAACCTTACTAATTATCATTCCTATTTAAACAAAATAATTGTAATTTTATTTAACCCATTACAAACCTTCTAATTTAATTATTTAATTAAATTAGAATATTTCCATAACATTAAAGTAATAAAATACACATCATACTTAAATAAATTATTCCATACTAATTTCCATTGAATATTTATTTTATTCATTAATTCTAACACCAATATTTATTTTACTCCATAAATATTTTAACTAAAATATTTATTTTATTTGATAAATATTCTAATTATTTACGAGATTCACAATCGTATTACACTAACATATTACGTTTATATGTAACATACATTCCTCTCTCATTTTATTAAAACAAATATATTCACAATAGTGAATTACTCACATCATTTATGAAATTTAATTCATAACAATTATAGTGCCAACAAGGCATAATAATTAAATTATATTATTTCATAATATAATATCAACTTAATTAAATTAACTAATTTTATTCAGTTAATTTCCTTTTCGTAATAATTTCATTTAACTTCTTCAAAAGTTAAATTAAATTAACTATTAAACCTCATTCTTCCAACATATGAATATATATATATATATATATATATATATATTTACTTACACGCAAAATATGCCATAATAAGAATTTCATTCATTAAATTCTTATTTTAATAATTTTTGAAAATTCGGGTTGTCACATAAACAAATGAGCTCTCTCCAACTGCTGGGTCAATCCTGTAATCTGGTCCAAGTGGGTAGGCTCTCGAAGGCACGTTATCCAGTTTGTTATCATCACAGACCCTGGCACCATATCTTCCATAAACTAGGTAGCACAAGTCTGAGCCTCAATAGTGCGATGACTCCACTAGCTGCTACATGCCTCTTTACTGTAAGAACTTCTCTGACAAGGTAAAGCCATCTACGCCCTCCATAAGGATTTCTGTAAGCGGCTGAACTAGTGGCCAAAGATGCCAAGCCGGAGGAACAAAGGGAATGCGGATCTGCCCCGTGATGCTCCTGATAGCACGTGATAAGGATGAAATATGTTATATTTTATTCTCTTAAATACTTAATCTTTTATATTTATTTTGTACCTAAATACATTCATTGTTCTTATATTTTTCTTTTAGGTACAATTGAACCAAGAAAGTAAAATGGATGCAAAAGGGGCAAGAGAAGATATATTTTCAACATACCATTCAAGTGGGTTTTTAATTACATGATCCATGCAAATATCATTAGCCAAAGTGGGCCTCGCACATAAATTGAAGTAAATGAATTAAAGAAGCCCATCACCTCACGAATTTGCTAGCAACTTGATTGGAATTCTAAGGCAACATGCAAAGGATTTCAATCATCATCACATGTGACCCACGTGGTGTAGTAGCTTGCAAGGATTTCTTATGCAAATAACATTATATGAAGCAAGCAAGTGGGCCACGTTATTTACCATCTTGACAAAAAGAAGTGGAGCAGCTAACAAGGAAGTAGCTCACGAGTGTGGGCCACGCACCAAATTAATCCAAGCAGCTCACGTTTTTTTGGTTCAGCAACTTAAGTCATCATATGTGGGCCACGGTCCAACAGCTTGAGAAAAGGGAAGCAAGAATTCGGCAATTAGGAAGCTTGCAAATCATATTCACATTGCCAATTCATTGTGGGCTACGAAATAGGGAAACAAGAAGGAGCTGGACAGTAGGTGTTCCCGCCCCAGCGGGGAATTACACTTGAACCTCCCGCCCCAGCGGGGAGGCGGAACTTGACTACATTCTTTTCGTTCGCGAGATGGAATTGTGCACCAACTAGGGCATAATGAGGGTTGTTATTTTATATTATAAATAGGGACTTAAGCTAACATAGAGGGGGACTGATATTGTATTCATTAAATAATATACTTCTTCTCTATATTTCTTGGTGATTCAATAACTATGTGCGGCTAATTCTTGTTCTTGGATTAAGGAGACGGAAAGCCTTGGATTAAATACACTGTGAGATCTATTTAATTTTAATTGTTCAAAATTTTATTTTGAGTATTGATTATTCTTCTGTGCTTGAATTATATGATTAATTTGTTTAATTGCTAGGTGCACACTAGTTTATTATTCATTGAAATCTACTGCTAAATTAGATATCGAATCCGTAATTGTTTGGTCACTCTAATTTGCGTAGCAACTAAGATTAATACTTGACTGCAGATCACGAGATTATTATATCTTAGGAAGAATATTCAACTAAATTAAATGCAACTGCTTGTGCTTGTGTTGTTTAGCTTCATCGGTTTTTCTAATTCTTAAAGCTTCTACTAGATTAAACTTTTAGCGCTTGTCTGAAGTTGTTTAGTAGTTAGGGTTATTTAGATCGCTTGTTTCTATCTAACTAAAATTAAGGAAAGACATGGGAGTGATTCTAACGATGAATATTCAAGATATTAATTGTGTATGCTTGAGTCAATGATCAGTGTATGTTTCTAAGGTGGAAGTTGACTTAACCTAAGGTTTGTTCTCTTGATTTAATTCGTTACAATATTTTACACACTAGTTTGTTTTTAATTAAAAATATTCAAAAACCCCCTCTTTTGGAATAAAAAGTATATAAAAATAGATTAATCAGTCTCTGTGGGATCGACTCTTACTTGCACTACTATATAATTATTTTTCGCAGTGAGTTTTATTTTTGGTTGTCTGCAACAGCACACCAAATTTTGGCGCCGTTGCCGGGGACTGATTTTAGTCTATATTTATATTTTTGTAAACCTTATTTTATTTTATTTTTTAGTAATTTTTATTCCCTTGGTTGTTTATGCCTGAAACTCGATCTACTAATCAAGGTGATTTAAAGTTTGATCCAGAGATAGAGAGAACTTGTCGCAGATTAAGGAAGGAAGCTAGGGAAATTCGTGAAGAAAAGGGAGTCATGGCAGCAAATCGAACCCTGAAAGAGCTTTCGGCTCCTGATTTGAACCAACAACCCTTATGCATAACTTTTCCTAATCTTGATACTAACACTCATTTTGAATTGAAATCTGGACTGATACATCTTCTACCTTCTTTTCATGGTTTGGCAGGTGAAGATCCTCACAAACACTTGAAGGAATTCCATGTGGTATGCACAAGTATGAAACCTACCGGAGTAACCGAAGAACAGATCAAGCTAAGAGCCTTCCCATTTTCTCTGAAAGATTCAGCTAAGGATTGGCTTTACTATCTACCCTCCGGAAGTATCACCACATGGGAAGAGATTAAAAGACTATTCTTAGAGAAATATTTTCCAGCTTCAAGGGCAGCCAATATTCGGAAGTCAATTTGTGGTGTGAGGCAGAACAACGGAGAATCCCTACATGAGTATTGGGAACGTTTCAAAAGATTGCGTGCTAGTTGCCCTCATCACCAAATCAGTGATCAGCTTCTCATCCAATATTTCTACGAAGGTCTCAGTTGTACAGATAGAAGCATGATTGACGCTGCTAGTGGCGGAGTGTTGGTGGATAAGACTCCTGAGGCTGCAAGAAATCTAATTGCAAATATGGCAGCTAACTCTCAATAATTTGGCACTAGACTGGATTCTCCACCGAGGAATGCTAGTGAGGTACAAATTTCTTCTATAGAACAACAAATTGCGAGTTTAACTGCTCTTGTTTGTCAAATGGGTGCAGGTAACACACAGCAGGTAAAAGATTGCAGAATTTGTGCGGTAGTAGGACATCCGACAGATGCATGTCCAACCCTTCAAGAGGAATCCGTTGAACATGCAAATGCAGCAGGAGGATTTCCTGGCCAACCACAACAGAATCATGATCCCTACTCGAATACATATAATCCTGGATGGAGGGATCATCCTAACTTTAGCTACGGGAATCCACAAGCAAGTCAACCCGCACCTCAAACTTTTCCAAATCAACAGCAGTACAAACCATCGTATCTCAATAGACAACTACAGGGCCAATCTTCTAACCCTAGTATGTCTTTAGAAGATATTGTTAAAACACTTGCCACTAACACTTTAAATTTTCAACAGGAAACGAGAGCAAGTATTCAGAATTTAGGTACACAAGTGGGACAAATGGCAACTGCAATTAGTCGATTGGAAGCGCAAAGCTCTGGAAAATTACCCTCTCAAACAGTGGTGAATCCAAAAGAAAATGCAAGTGAAATCACTTTGAGAAATGGTAAAGAGATAGCAAATCCAGAAAAGACAGTGGCTACACCACAAGATCAAGGCAATACAGATAAGGAAAAAGAAGAAGCAGACAATAGTGTTCTGAATAACAAGGATGAGCCAAAGCGTAAATTTCCTCCTCTCTCTGAATATAAACTGGTACCTCCTTTCCCTCTTGCTTTAACAGAAAATAGAAAATACGAGAAAAATTCAGATTTGTATGAAACTTTTCGTAAATGCGAGGTAAATATTCCATTGTTAGATGCTATCAAACAAGTACCTCGTTATGCTAAATTTTTGAAAGAATTGTGTACACATAAGAGGAAACAGGAAATGAAAAAATATGAAAAGGTGAGGGTAGGAGAAAATGTTTCCGCAGTCATTCAAAGAAAGCTACCTACTAAGTGCCCAGATCCGGGTATGTTCACTATTCGTGCACGATAGGTAGCGCTAAAATTGAAAAAGCCATGTTAGACTTAGGAGCCTCGATAAATGTTATGCCATATTCTATATATGCTAATCTATCACTTGAACCTTTGAATTAAACTGGTATTGTAATACAGCTGGCTGACAGATCTAATGTTTATCCTAGAGGTGTAGTTGAGGATGTCCTTGTGCAAGTAAATAATTTGATCTTTCCTACTGATTTTTATGTGCTTGATATGGACAACGGTGACCAAAATGCTCCTATTTTGTTAGGAAGACCATTTTTAAAAACATCGAAGACTAAAATAGATGTTCATAGTGGTACACTTTCAATGGAATTTGATGGCGAGATTGTTAAGTTTAATATTTATGATGCCATGCAATATCCCACTAATGATAAGTCTGTTTATTCAATTGATGTGATTGACTCTTTAGCACAGGAAGTCTTTGAGCTTGATGGTAAGGATAAATTAGAAATTGCACTTAGTAAGAACAGTGATGAAGCAAGTGCGAATTTGACCTTGAGCACCGAGTTGCAAGCAAATGTAGCAGCGTCGAATGACGATCCGAAAATAGGTAACAAATTTTATGATAAAGTGTCGATTTCTAACGAGAAGTCTTTACCCTCTGTTTTACAGGCACTAATTTCGAATTTGATTCCTCTTCCTAGTCGACTGCATATCTCTATGAGGGTTTCCGCGAGAAGAAAATGGAGAAGGTGGATCTTGAAGGATCCGGTCTACAAGAGTTCACTCAAAGAAAATGTTGGGTCGAGCCAACGACCATAAACAAAGGCGCTGCATGGGAGGCAACCCATAGGGGAGTATCTCTTTACTTTTCTTTGCATTTTAGTTTACATTGGGGACAATGTAAGTGTTAAGTGTGGGGGAGGGATTTAGGATACTTATTATTATATTATTTAGGATATTTTTCAAATTTTTTGTTTTTTATTTTTTTTAATTTTGTGGGTATATTCACTGCAAACCCTCACGAGACAAAACTCGTCCACTTGGGGTAACCTTGGGGCTTAAAGGCTTGTTGCACATGCTAAGTGCAATCGTGTTTCCTACGAAAATGGAGTAGTGTTTAGGATGTCTCACTTGAGTAATAAGTTAATTTTGATCTTGATTTTTGACCAATGATAGAATTTTGATTTCTTTGTGATAACTTTTGGGAGGACTGATAGACATTGGGTAATCTAAATTTGGTTTTCTTTGTTGATCACTACTTTATTTGAGACCCTTCACTATTAAGCACATATCCATTTGTTCGACCTAGTTTTGACTTAGAAGAATTTTATTTGATTGAATGTCTAGGGAAGAAATTTTTAACTCTCTCAATTGTTTGATCACCACTTGAAGTTGATATGAGGTAGTGGTTAAGAAAAGGGAAATGATTTAGGCAAAAGTTTGCAAGATTGAAAGAAAAAATTTTAAAAGAGAAAAGAAATGATTCATGTGGTGAGATGAGATGGAGCGTAAAACGCACTCACTCATAAACACGTGACATGCGAGAAGGAGCGTAAAATGCACTCGCGGGTAAGATGGAGCATAAAATGCACTTACCAAATTAAAAAAAGGAAAAAATAAGACAAAAAAAGCCTTTTGATCCTTTGATTTTATCTGCTGGTGTTAACTGAGATTTGTGAGAAAACGAGTGGTTGAGTTTATCTTTCTCCTTTAAGGCTTTGATCTTGTAAATTTTTCTGTAATCTGACTAGTTTGATATGGGTGGATACACACACATATACACACAAGGGATCGAGAGTAAAGTAAGGTTGGTAGAGAAAGTTGGGTTTCAGATGATACATTGTTTTGAGGTTTTCCAAAAGAGTTATTATTTTGAATCTTTGAGGTCAAGGTTGAAATTCGTATTAATTCATGGCTCAAGTTTGACGTATCTGTTTAGTTGAATTTTTTATGTTATAGTTTAGTTTTATTTTTCCCGAGGACGAGCAAAAGATAAGTGTGGGGAATTTGATAAGGATGAAATATGTTATATTTTATTATCTTAAATACTTAATCTTTTATATTTATTTTGTACCTAAATTCATTCATTGTTCTTATATTTTTATTTTAGGTACAATTGAACCAAGAAAGTAAAATGGATGCAAAAGGGGCAAGAGAAGATATATTTTCAACATACCATTCAAGTGGGTTTTTAATTACATGATCCATGCAAATATCATTAGCCAAAGTGGGCCTCGCACATGAATTGAAGTAAATGAATTAAAGAAGCCCAGCATGTCACGAATTTGCTAGCAACTTGATTGGAATTCTAAGGAAACATGCAAAGGATTTCAATCATCATCACATGTGACCCACGTGGTGTAGTAGCTTGCAAGGATTTCTTATGCAAATAACATTATATGAAGCAAGCAAGTGGGCCACGTTATTTACCATCTTGACAAAAGGAAGTGGAGCAACTAACAAGGAAGTAGCTCACGAGTGTGGGCCACGCACCAAATTAATCCAAGCAGCTCACGTTTTTTTGGTTCAGCAACTTAAGTCATCACATGTGGGCCACGGTCCAGCAGCTTGAGAAAAGGGAAGCAAGAATTCGGCAATTAGGAAGCTTGCAAATCATATTCACATTGCCAATTCATTGTGGGCTACGAAATAGGGAAACAAGAAGGAGCTGGACAGTAGGTGTTCCCGCCCCAGCGGGGAATTACACTTGAACCTCCCGCCCCAGCGGGGAGGCGGAACTTGACTACATTCTTTCCGTTCGCGAGATGGAATTGTGCACCAACTAGGGCATAATGAGGGTTGTTATTTTATATTATAAATAGGGACTTAAGCTAACATAGAGGGGGACTGATATTGTATTCATTAAATAATATACTTCTTCTCTATATTTCTTGGTGATTCAATAACTATGTGCGGCTAATTCTTGTTCTTGGATTAAGGAGACGGAAGCCTTGGATTAAATACACTGTGAGATCTATTTAATTTTAATTGTTCAAAATTTTATTTTGAGTATTGATTATTCTTCTGTGCTTGAATTATATGATTAATTTGTTTAATTGCTAGGTGCACACTAGTTTATTATTCATTGAAATCTACTGCTAAATTAGATATCGAATCCGTAATTGTTTGGTCACTCTAATTTGCGTAGCAACTAAGATTAATACTTGACTGCAGATCACGAGATTATTATATCTTAGGAAGAATATTCAACTAAATTAAATGCAACCGCTTGTGCTTGTGTTGTTTAGCTTCATCGGTTTTTCTAATTCTTAAAGCTTCTACTAGATTAAACTTTTAGCGCTTGTCTGAAGTTGTTTAGTAGTTAGGGTTATTTAGATCGCTTGTTTCTATCTAACTAAAATTAAGGAAAGACATGGGAGTGATTCTAACGATGAATATTCAAGATATTAATTGTGTATGCTTGAGTCAATGATCAGTGTATGTTTCTAAGGTGGAAGTTGACTTAACCCAAGGTTTGTTCTCTTGATTTAATTCGTTACAATATTTTACACACTAGTTTGTTTTTAATTAAAAATATTCAAAAACCCCCTCTTTTGGAATACAAAGTATATAAAAATAGATTAATCAGTCTCTGTGGGATCGACTCTTACTTGCACTACTATATAATTATTTTTCGCAGTAAGTTTTATTTTTGGTTGTCTACGACAGCACACCAGCACGCTCTCTTAAATAGAGCTCCCAACCTCCCTCTGTAAAAAATGAGACTCTACGGGTAGATAATGCAAACTCCCGGCCAGTGGGGAAACCGCCCTCAAACCCGACTGTCAAAAAGTCTGAGTTATATGGTACCCATGAGATCGATCAGGCTGTCAAAAGATCAATCTGCAAACGGGAGTGGGTGAATCCCTCAGCTACAGGGACCTCCGTCAGAGTGGAATGGTGCCAAAGCCGTCCCCGAGGATAAGTCTTCAGGCCCAAAGTAGTGGCGGGACGTAGGCAAGGAAGCCTCTAATATGCCCAGAATTGGCCATGTAAATATCAAAAGTCCTCAGTGACCAAGACTGACAAATGTAATTGTAAAAATCAAAAAGGTACAAGAAAGATGTACTCACCAGCAGGAATGGGTAGAACCCTAACCAAGCCTCCGTCACACCCTCCAAGCATATGCGCATACCACAGAGAAAATAGGCAAAGGTATGGGTACCCCAATCAAAGTCACTGAGGCGCTCCACATGTCGAGTGGCACTGACCAAGGCAAAAGACACCGTCAAGGAGTTGTCAGCAAGGAAACAACCCCTGATGATCACTAAGAATAGTTGCCGCAGGATGCGATCCCTAACTATTTGATCATCAAGCAGAGGCTCAAGCAAAGCCCCACTCTGGGCATCTACGCTCAAGGGACCAGATCGGACCATCCGACCCTTGATGGCCTTCGCAAGAACTCCCAGGAGGGACCGAACGGTAGTGGGTGTAATATCAGCCACAACAGGCACTGGCTCACCCTCAAACTATATCCCAGTGATGAACCTCCAATCCATCAGCGTCATCATCACCTCGCAATCCAGCAAGTGGGGAGACTGAGTCAGGTGGAACCAGCACTCGGGACAAAGCCCTCATATAACCCCAGGGGCAGCAGCAGGGGAAGGATAGAAGAGAACGACTGAAACCCCCAGGTGTCAACAATGTCCCTATAATCCTGGTGCAGAGTGTGGTAAAGAGAATGCACATTAAACCAGTTCCCTTGAGACTGCATGAAGCCAGGAACCTGCATCAAAAGCTAACCCATATCAAACCTGTGCCTCGAGAATGGCAAAAGAAAGAAAGAAAATCCAGAAAGAAGATAACTTCAGTCACCTCGTTGGCGTGAAGGAATCTCGATGGATGGCGACTCAAATCTCCCAGCAGATCCTGAAGTGGCACTACAATGCCTGGGAGCTCTGAATGTGGAGCCTGAGCTGGGGTAGGAGCAACAAACGAAGCCTCCTCATCATCTATGTCAACCGGCGGCTCAGCCCCAACCGGACGAATCACTGACTCAGCCAATCCACGAGGCGGCCGGGCTGGTCGTGGCTGAGGAACATCGGAGGCTCTCCTCCATCTAACTTCTAAAACGACCCTGCTAGCACTCCCGGGTCTATCTCGATCCATCACCTGGACAAAGTCTCCAAATCACCTCAGAAAGGGTAAGGTAAGCCTAAAACATGTGGCTCATTAATTTAAATCAGTATTTTATGCATTTGTAAATACTAAAACATGCATAGGTCAGTCAAAATCCCCAGTAAAGTCAAAATTGTATGTTTATTAAATGCTCAGGCTTTTGAAAAAAAATTTCGCCAGAGTCTCCTTTGTAACATGGACTGTCCGCATGCACACAGGCATGACTAGGTGGCCATTCAGTAGCACACCTTACCAAAAATAGAAACAGTTCATATTTATGAAAAAAAATCAAAAATAAACTTCACATGGTAGCCAAATTACCATAAACATTTTTTAGTTCAAAATCTAGGCTCACTAAGCCTCAAAAAGGATGAATAAACTGATTAAAAAGAGCAAAAATTGAATGTCTCAGAATTCAATTTTCTTACATCAAAACGTGCATCACAATAAAATATGCATACTTATGAAGTAAGAAAATTTTTGGAAGGGATGAAAACGTCACCTGAGACGTGCAGAACACGTGGCCTCTGACAAAATCTAAAAAAAGTTGCCCGAACTCCGTAGATCTGGAAAAAAAAATCGGATTTCTATAGAAACTCAAAACTAAAAATGAGTTTATGAGCTTGCTGCTGCCCAATATAAATCTGCAGGAAGGAGCGGGCCCACCTACAGCTCCTTAGGGTGGGCCCCGCCCCCTTCGGCTCAGTCCAGTTCGAGTTGAAATGGAGTTTACAGGAGCTAAAAAGTCAAATCTGAGAAAAACTGCTACACAATTGAGCGGTTTGTCCTGAAATCCTGCGTTTAAGCAGCGGATTACTAATAGAGGGTGGAACTTCATGAAAGCAATTGGTATTCATCCAGAAGCAATATCCGGGGACCAATGATGAAAACTGCTGAAAAACTGCACAAAACTACAGAAAACTACCACTGTCGAAGCATCGGGTACAGACCGATGACAGTTCAGCCGTTGGCTCAACCCCAGCAAAGCGTCGGGTATAGATTAGTGACAGTTCAGCCTCGGGTACAGTCCGATGATAGTTTAGCCATTGGCTCAACCCCAGCGAAGCATCGGGTATAGACCAGTGACAGTTCAGCCGTTGGCTCAACCCCAGCAAAGCGTCGGGTACAGACCGGTGACAGTTTAGCCATTAACTCAACCCCAGCAAAGCATCGGGTACAGACCAGTGACAGTTCAGCCGTTGATCAACCCCAGTGAAGCATCGGGTACAGATCGATCATAGTTCAGCCGTTGGCTCAACCCCAGTGAAGCATCGGGTACAGACCAGTGACAGTTCAGCCGTTGGCTCAACCCCAACGAAGCGTCGGGTACAGACCGATGACAGTTCAGCTATTAGCTCAACCCTAGAGAAGCATCGGGTATAGTTCGATGACAGTTCAATCGTTGGCTCAACCCCAGCGAAGCGTCGAGTACAGACTGATGACAGTTCAGCCATTGGCACAACCCCAGCGAAGCATTGGAAACGGTCCAGTGACATCACCCATTGGCAACAACTCCAGCAAAGCATCGGGAATGATTCGGTAACGAAGACAGTATATCAATCAATCTCCATAGAGGACAGATGATGGAATCTATTATAAAGATACTCAGAGGAGGCACTGAGAAGGATTCGGTAGTCATCTTGACTTTGCAAGATGCCATTTGAGGTAGGCGTCCAGGGAATCCATAAAGGTTATCATGAGTGACGTTATCCCCAGCAGAAAGTGACAAGGACAGTTTGAGATAGCCTATCAGTAATATCCTGTCAGTAACCGCCTGACAGTGCTGCCCCAAGGGTTATCATGAATAACGTTATCCCCAGTAGAAAATGACATAAACATTCAATGATAACCCTAAGCCCTCAAAGGCATCTAACATTCATCACATATCATACTATGCATTGCATTACATTTACATTCATCATATTCCCAGTGTCTAACAATCTTTATCCTGTTCATTTCATTACATTACATAAACATGATAAAGAGGGGCATCCGTAGACACTCGAAATTTTCTTCAGTTCTGTTGTAGACAATCGAGATTTTGGGTTCCTGTTACTAACCCTGCAGGAGGGCAAAACAGTCAACTCAACCCCGGTCTCAAGCCAGGAAAGTACAGGTCAGCCTCAGTCTCAACCCGGGAAGTACAGGTCAGCCCTGGTCTCATCCTGGGAGGTACAGGTCATCCATGGTCTCAACCTGGGAAGTACAAGTCAACTCCTGTCTCAACCCGAGAGGTATAGGTCATCCCCGATCTCAACCCGGAAAGTACAGGTCAACCCCGATCTCAACCTGGGAGGTACAGATCAACCCCGGTCTCAACCCAGGAGGTACAGATCAGCCCCGGTCTCAACCCGGGAAGTACAGGTCATCCCCGGTCTCAACTCGAGAAGTACAGGTCAACCCCAGTCTCAACCCAGGAGGTACAGGTCATCCTCGGTCTCAACCCGAGAAGTACAGGTCAACCCCGATCTCAACTCGACAGGTACAGATCAGCACCGATCTCAACCCAAGAAGTACAGGTCAGCCCCGGTCTCAACCCAACAAGTACAAGTCAGCCCCGGTCTCAACCCAGGAAGTACAGGTCAACCCCGGTCTCAACCCGGGAGGTATAGGTCAACCCCGGTCTCAACCCGAGAAGTAAAGGCCAGCCCCGATCTCAACTCGGGAAGTATAGGTCAGCCCCGATCTCATCCCAGGAGGTATAATTCATCCCCGGTCTCATCCTGAGAGGTACAGGTCATCCCCGGTCTCATCCTGGGAGGTACAGGCCAGCCCTGGTCTCAACCCAGGAGGTACAGGTCAGCCCCGATCTCAACCTGGGAGGCACAGGTCAACCCCGGTCTCAACCCGGGAAGTACAAGTCAGCCCCGGTCTCATCCCAGGAGGTACAGGTCAGCCCTGGTCTCATCCCGGGAGGTATAGGTCATCCCCGATCTCATCCCGGGAGGTACAGGTCATCCCAGGTCTCATCCCAGGAGCTACAAGCCAGCCCCGGTCTCAACCCGAGAAGTACTGGTCAACCCCGGTCTCAACCCAAGAAGTACAGGTCAGCCCCGGTCTCATCTTGAAAGGTACAGGTTAGCCCCGGTCTCATCTCGAGAGGTACAGGTCATCTCCGGTCTCATCCCAGGAGGTACAGGTCATCCCCGGTCTTATCCCGGGAGGTACAGGTCATCCCTGATCTCAGCCCGAGAGGTAAGGTCAAGCTCCGATCACAACCCGGGAGGCCAACTCAACTTCGGAGATAACCCTGAAGCCTCACATCATCTCTAGAGACAAAATTGGAAGAACCAAGTTAGCCTCAGAGACAACCCTAAGGACAAACAGAATCGGCTGGAATCCAAACCTCGGAGCCAACCCCGGAAAGTCAGCCGAAGGCCATGCCAGCACTGAAGGCAACCCTGGGAGGGGAAAAGTGGTTATTTCACCAACTTAAAGCCAATTTGGTCAAGCTCGAGCCGAATTAATGTCATTAAGGTCAGAAAAAACCATAACAATAATCTCGAGTGGAAACAGCGCAAGACAGCTCAACGGACAAACTGCGAGGAATTGAAGACCTGGTTATGAACCCGTCTTTTTGGACTCAAAAAAGGTTTACTCCCATGTCATTACGACACTCTCGGCGAGGGCTTTCCGAAAAGGTATAGCATGCCTCAAACGAACGCTCCGATAAAATGTTAGAAAGTTTTAAATCTGACCTCGTATTGCTCAGAGTGCACGTACTTCGATGCAACGGGACCCTGCCACATGGAGCTGCAGGTAGACCCGCGGCTGTCGCGGGTAGGACTGCTTCCACCGGGTCTATAAATAAAGGTTCACCCCCAGCTCATTTCATAATTCAAAAACGCTCTAAACCTCTGCCTGTTTGGTTTCTCAACCCCACTCTTATACTCCAAACCCAAATTTTATCACTCTAACACGTAGATATACTCATATACTACCACATATCAAAAATTAACCGATAGAAACGGACGTTTAAAGCCTATGATTTGGCAAAAACCCCGTGTAGCAGTCCATTGTGAGTATTTTTACGATCAGAAAGTTCATATTACTTCATTGCACTTTTATACACTTGCACGTTAAGTTTTACTTTCTGATTATGAGTGGAACTCAGTTCCGTGGCCGTTTTGCTTACGTTTTCGTACATTTTATTACATAAACACGTTTTCTAGCATTTCCACCGCCCGGATCGTCGATCCGCGGCTTTTAGCAACTTTATATATATATATATATATATATATATATATATATATATATATATATATATATATATATATATATATATATATATATATATTTACGTTTATAGCAACTTCGCCGGACTGGGTTATCTTCCCAGTCCGGGTTTGGCTTTTTTATATATATATTTAACTATATATATACTAACTTTTCAATTCTGTCAAGCCCGGATTACAAATCTGTGGTAGTATACTGCTTTTATATATATAACTATATATATATATATTTTTCTGACTTATTTGGGCCTGGATTTCTATTTCGTGGCCTTTTTATTGCCTTAATATATATATATATATATATATATATATATATATATACATACTAACTGTATATATTAACTTTTTACATTCTAGTTTGGCCTAGATCATTCTGTGGCCTTTTTAATGCTTATATAAATATATATATATATATATATATATATATTTCTGTCCGGGCAAAGGATAAAATGTTTATCGCCCTTTACAGTTTTTTTATATACATATTTACATTTCGTCAAGCCTGGATCACTCCGTGGCATTTTACAGCTTATATATATATATATATATATATTTATAAAAGCTGTAAAAAATCACGGAGTAATCCAGGTTGGACAGAATTAATATATATATATATATATATATATATATATATATATATATATTTACATTTCAGTTCGGGCATCGAAGTGAAAACACATCGTCCTTCATAGATTATATATATATATATATATTTCCATTCTGTCAAGCCTGGATTACTTCATGGCTTTTTCCAACTTTATATATATATATATATATATATATATATATATATATTTACATTTCAGTCCGGGCATCGGAGTGAAAATCCATCGCCCTTTACAACTTTTGTATATATATATATAATTATATATATATTTCTTTACTCATTTTGATTAAATTGCTGCTTTAAATATTCATTTGATATGAATTGGCGCTGACATCTCTTTGGCGAACTAGATTTCTTTAAATCTCGCCAACTCTAGCTTTCAAACGGTTCAAAATAGGTCCATACTGAACCGGGAAGCTAGAATAGCTGAGATTTACTTAAATCTATCAATTTTTCTAGTTTCAGTTATGAAAGCAATCTCGCGGCCCTTAGATTGTTATTTAGTGGGAATAAGATGCTTCGGCTACGCACAAGCCAGTATTTACTGATGAATCCTTGGTTCTTACGACATATGTGTAAGACCCCAAATTTTATGAAATGAAAGTATTCAATTTTTAATTCAGTAAATGGTTAAATTGATAAAAGATTAAAGTTAAGGGTGATATGTGTAAATTTTACAAAGTAAGCAAATGGTTATAAAATATTCATTATTGTCGGGGAATATTCGTTTGGTCGTGAAATATTCTTTTTGTCGGAGAATATTCGTACGACGGCGCAGTTATTGGTGGACCCCACAACGGAATAACTGTCGAATATAGAAAGCGACAGAAATAATCTTTTTATAAAATAACTGTAAAACTTTTATCGTTAATGTTGACATTGGAAAATTTAAGAAATACCGCGGGTCAGTTCATAACCCGATTTTCCCTCAAATCGATCTTCCAAAGTTATTTCTACCCTTATTCTTTTTATTGCAAAAAAGGTTTTGAAAGGTTTTTTAGGAAAGAGGCCAACATGTGTATATGTCGACGATTTGATTTGACTTAAACAGAGTCGCCAGTTGGTAGTTTTGAAAATAGTTGTACCAACTCAACCGAATTTGATTTGAAAAGAGGCCCAATTGCTGGACACTGTCGAAACTTGATCTTTGAAATCGAAGTTTTGAGTTCGGGGGCTTGGTTAAGTGTGGGGAAGGTGTTAGGCACCCCACGACTCCCGTGTAAACACGGTACCGTAATCTTTTCAATATTTCCCTTAAAACTAGAATGCGTGAGTGAATGCTGTTTGAAAATTGGGCCTTTTGATTGATTGAAAGTTTTGACAGGCTTCGTTGAGCCTATATACGAAGGGTTTGATTTGATTTGAAAAACAATCTTTGATTTGATTTGCAAAAAGCATTTAATTTGATTTGCAAAAGGCTTTGAAATTGAATTGACAGTGATGTTTTAAAAACTGGTTTTATCAAACCCTTACGCTGACATAGGAATTGAAGCATATCGCTACTCTCAATTTTATCTTTATAGCCTTAAGGCTGCATGCAAGTGGTGATTTGTTGGGCTGCGAAGCATCCTTGACCACAAAAATATAAAGTGTCGGTCTCCTCATGGGTATGAAAACCATCGGAGGGACGCTGACACGACAATCCATATTTTCACTATGTTGAGACCTTAAATCTGGATAACCGTTTTAAGGTCTGTGCATGTACATTTTACAGAAAAATTGGCGGGGTACATCTATAAACTGGAGTTTGTCCATCATGGGAATCAGATTCTGATCAGTTTGATCATGAATCCCACGATTCCTATGCCCATATATGAGTGACTAGAAAACTTGCACAGTTTAAATTTGTACAAAAACAGATAAATATCCCAAAATTGCCAGAACCAGGGACTCATTCAGTAAATCCCTGTCCGCACGGCCGAAACGTCTCGTTCCCACTAGATAGCGATCTAAGGGACGCGAGGTTGCTTTTAAAGCTGAAACTATAAAAATAACTAGATTTAAAGAAATCTCAGCCATTATAGCTTCCAGGTTCTGTCGGGACTTGTTTGAACCGCTGAAAGCTAGAATTGGCGACATTTGGATAAATCTAGTCCGCCCGCAGATAAATTAGTGCAAATTCATATACAAATGAATGTTAAATGCAGCCGTTGAATAAATTGAATAAAGCAATATATATAATTATATATATAAGCTGTAAAAGGGCGATGGGTTTTCACTCGCAAGCCCATACTAGAATTGAAATATATATATATATATATATATATATATATATATAAACTGTAAATAGCCACGAAATAATCCAGGCTGTGACAGAAATAAAATATATATATATATATAAAAACAGTAAAAAAGGTGATGGGTTTTTACGCTGGTGCCCGTACTGGAATTAAAATTGGCAGAAAGTAGTCACCCAGTGACTAGGGAGAGCACCCAGTATGAAAAAGTGTGAAAAAGCTGTAAAATGGCCACGAAATAGTCCAGGCCGACTGAAAATATATAAATATATATATATATATATATATATTGATAGAAATGTAGTCAACCAGGACTGATATGAGTACTAGTGATGGTGAATGTCGCTTATATATGCGTAAATATATATAAAAGCGATAAACTACCTCGGATTTGAAATTCGGGCTTGACAGAATTGAAATGTTAGTACATTTGCAGTTAAATATATACAAAAAAGGGCCAAACCCAGACTGGGAAGATAACTCAGTCCAGCGAAGTTGCCAGAATGTGCGTGCTAGTGCATTGAAGCTGCTGGAGTTGACGGATCGTCAATCCGAGTTGTAAAAATGTTGAAAACGGAGTTTATGTACAAAAATGTATTAATTTTTGATGAAAACGGCCACGGAACTAAGTTCCGGGCATATTTAGAAGATGAAACTTTGTGTGCAAGTGTAACACAGTGAAAGTAGTAGTATTGACTAGCTGATCATAAAAATACTTACAATGGGCTGCAATACGGGCTTTTTGCCAAATCGTAGGCTTTAAACGTCCAAATCTACTGGTGGTTTTTTGATATGTGGTAGTATATGGGTATATCTACGTGTTGGAGTGAAAATATTTGGGTTTGAAAGAGGTGTAAAAGTCGGAAAATCAAACTAGCAGAGCTTCGCTGCGTTCCGGCTTTTTTTAAATGAGCGGGGGAGCATATTTATTTATAGGCCAGGGAGCCTCCACTCTACCTATGGTAGCCGCATGTAGAGCTGTGGCTCCCCTAGGTGGGGTCCACGTGCCCGGCTTGGTCGTCTCAAAGTACGTGCACTCCGAGCAATGCGATGTCCAGTCAGAAACTTTCTAACTTTTAAACGGAGCGTCCGTTTGAGGCGTGCGATACCTTTCTGGAAAACTCTCGCCTAGAGTGTCGCAATGACATGGGAAAAAACATTTTTCGGATCCAAGAATACGGGTTCATAACTAAGTCTTTGTTTCCCCGCAGTTTGTCCGTTGAGCTGTCTTGCGTAGTTGCCACTCGGGATCGTCGTTAGGGTTTATTCTGACTTTGGCGACATTGATTTGGCTTGATTTTGACCAAGTTAGTTGAGAGTTGATGAAATGACAGTGGTACCCCTCCCGGGGCTGCCTGTAGTGTCGGCATAGTCGCTGGTTGACTTTTGGGAGCTGATTCCAAGACTTGGATCTCAGTCGAGTCTTTTGACCACAGGGTTGTCTCTGAGGCTGACATGGTCATTCCAAGTTTTGCTCTGGAGTTGTTGTGATGCTTCAGGTAAATGTTCCGAAGTTGACCTGACGTCTCGGGTTGAGACCGGGGATGACCTGCACCTTCCCGGGTTGAGATCGGGGTTGAGTTTGACTTCCCGGGTTGTTGCCGGGGATGAACTGACTTTCCCGAATTAATACCAGAGATGGATTAACATGTCATTGGTTGATTTTGACTTACCGAGTTGAGACCGGGGTTGACTTTACCGCCCGATATTGAGGTCGGGGTTGATTGGTACCTCCCGGGTTGAGATCGGGGTTGATCTTGACTTCCCGGGGTGAGACCGGGATTGATTAATACCTCCTGGATTGTCGTCGGGGTTTAATTGACTTCTCGGGTTGAGATCGGGGTTGATTTTGACTTCCCGGGTTAAGACCGGGGTTGATTTTGACTTCTTGGGTTGAGACCGGGGTTGAGCTTGAGGATCCGATTTACTGTCGGAGCTTGATTGATGGTCTGATTAACTGTCAGAGCTTGATTGATGGTCCAATTAACTGTCAAATCTTGATTGATGGTCCGATTGACTGTCAAAGCTTGATTGATGGTTTGATTTACTGTCAGAGCTTGATTGATGGCCCGATGGACTGTCGGAGCTTGATTGATGGTCCAATTGACTGTCGGAGCTTGATTGATGGTCCGATTGACTGTCAGAGCTTGATTGATGATATTGGGAATCATATTTAGGTTGAAGGACCGACGTTGGTTGCCGGATTTGGATTGATTGACAGTTTTGCCCTCCTACCGGGTTAGTATTAGGGCAAGGAAAATTTCAAGTGTCTACAGATGCCCCTCTTTATCATGTCCATATAACGTAGTGAAATGGACAGGATAAAGATTAGTAGACATAGGAAATAAAGAGTGCCAGAGCCATTTTGAAGCTGGGCGTCTTGGAGTAGAATGGGGCTACTTTTGGCTGTGTGCATTATCACTTTGCTTGGGGATGACGCTATCCAGTATAGCCATTAATGGTATTAGGAAGTTATCGTGAGCCAGTTTTGTCATTCTCGGCGGTGGATGACATCATTCACGATAATTTGTTTGACTCTGATGAGTTTGTTGAAGATGATATATCACAGATTTTCCCGTCTTGACCTGCTGGGGATGACGTCCTCTACAATAGCTTCGTAGATTCTGAGGGAGTGAGCTATCACAGATTTTCCCATCTTGATCTGCTGGGGATGACGTCCTCTGCTATAGCTTTGTAGGTATTGAGGAAGTGGCCAGGATTGATACTACCTCAATGATCTTCTTTGAGGATGTGTATAATAGATTCCATCATCTGTCCTTTATGAAGATGGATTATTATATGACTCTCACCCGTAGATCGTCTCCCGACATCTCATGGGACTAGTCTGAAGGTTTAAATTGACTTCGGTCGGCACCCGAACTTCGCTGGGGTTGCACCAACGGCGGAGTTATCATCAGTTAGTACCCGATGCTTCGCTGGACTGGAACCAACGGCTGAGTTGTCATCGGTCAGTACCCGGTGCTTCGCTGGACTGGAACCAACGGCTGAGTTGTCACCGGTCAATACCCAATGCTTCGCTAGGGCTGAGCCAATGGCTAAGTTATCACCGGTCAGTACCCGATGCTTCGCTGGACTGGAACCAATGGCTGAGTTATTTTGGTTGGAACCCGAACTTCGGTGGGGCTGAGCCAACGGCTGAGTTGTCACCGGTCAGTACTCGATGCTTCGCTGGGGTTGCACCAACGGCTGAAACTGCTTCGGTCAGATCCCAAACTTCGCTGGGGCTGAACCAATGGCTGAAACTGTTTCGGTCAGAACTCAAACTTTGCTGGGGCTGAGCCAATGGCTGAAGCTGTATCGGTTGGAACCCGAACTTTGTTGGGGTTGAGCCAACGGCTGAAACTATTTTGGTCAGAACCCGAACTTTCGCTGGGGCTGAGCCAACGGCTAAAACTGCTTCGGTCAGAACCCAAACTTCATTGGGGCTAAGCCAATAGCTGAAACTATTTCGGTCAGAACCCAAACTTCGCTAGGGCTGAGCCAACGGATGAAACTGCTTCGAAAATAGCAGTTTTGGCAGTTTTGCGCAATTTTTGCGCAGTTCTTTTGCAGTTTGATTTGTTAATCCTCGGACATGGCTCCGAGATGAATGTCAAGGGTCTCTGTGGAGTTTCCCTTTTTGTCAGGATTGCACTGCTTGAACGCAGGATTTCAAGAACGCAGGATTTCAGGACAAACCGCTCAATCGCATAGCGATTTCTCTTCAGATTTGATCCAGCGGCCCGTTTAAACTCTGTTTTGACTCAAACCAAACAAAGCCCGGGGCAGGTGGGACCTACTTGGGCTGCCGCAGGTGGAGGTGCGACAGTCGCAGGTGGAGCTGCAGCCACCTGGGCTACTTAATGTGTTGCGGGATTTTCATTTTGCAAGTTTCCCGTTTGAGCAGCGAAAGGATTTTCGATCTTCTTTTTCAGATCTACAGAGTTCTGGCAGCCGGATTTTGAATCCGTTAGTTCCTACGCGTTTAGCATGGCGCATGTAACGTTTTCTATCCTTCTTTCGTAGTTTTTGACTGTTAAAAGCATGTGAACTGCCTAGGGTGCTTTCAAAGGCAATGTATGAAAAATGTATGTCTATATGACCTGTGAAAAATTTTCTGTCTACATATGTATGCATATTTTGCTGTAATGCACGTCCGGATGTAAGAAAATTCAGGTTTTGAGACAGTCTATTTTTCTACTTTTTGATCAGTTTAATCATCCTTTTAGAGGCCTAGTGAGCCTGGACTTTCAACTAAAAATGCCTATGGTATTTTGGAGACCATGTGAGGCTGATTTTTTGATTTTTTTAATAAATATGAATTGTTTCTATTTTTGGGTAGGTGTGCTACTGAATGGCCACCTAGGCATGCCTGTGTGCATGTGGACAGTCCATTTTACAAAGGAAACTCTGGCGAAATTTTTCTAAAATCTTAGGTTTTGAAAAGCATGCATTTCTGACTCTGTGGGGAGTTTTTTACTGACCCAATACAGGTTTTGAGCTTCTGGGAGTTTGAAAATATGTAATTTTGACTGTACGGGGTATTTTTGATGGACCCATGCATGTTTTAGGACTTAGATATGTATGCTGGATTGATTGATTAATAAGCCACAGGTTTTAGGCTTACCACACCCTGTCTGAGGTGATTTTGAGTACTGGTATATGCGATGGATTGCGATAGACCCGGCAGCTCTACCGGGGTTTCATCAGGCGTTAGACGGAGGAGGGCTTCTGCCGTCCCACAGGCCCGTCCAGCTAGGACGCCTCGCAGATTGGTAGAGAGTAGGATACGTCCAGCCCAAGACGAGCAGCCCATTGACATTGATGATGAGGAGGCTGCTTTTGTTGCTTCTGTTCCAGCTCAGATTCCACGTGCGAAAGTCCTGGGCATTGCTGTGCAGACACAGGAGTTACTGGGCGACTTGAGTTGCCATCCTTCGAGATATCTTTATGCCAACGAGGTGACTTAAAGTCTTTCCTCTCTCTGGACTCTTTTCCCATCTTCTGGCCATTCTTGGGGCACAGGTTTTTGACATGGGTTAATTTTTGATGCAGGTCCCTGGCTTGACACAGCCTCGAGGGAACTGGTTTAATGTGCACTCCCTCTATCAGACTCTGCACGAGGATTATAGGGAGATTGTGGATGGCTGGGGATTTCAGGCCTTCTTCTCGATCCTGCCCCGCCGTTTCCCTTGGGGGTATTTGAGGGCTTTGTCTGAACGCTGGTTTCACCAGACTCAGCCCCTTCATCTGCTTGATTGTGAGGTGATGATGACTCCTATGGACTAGAGATTTATCACCGACATTGAGTTTGAGGGCGAGACAGTGCCTGTTATGTCTGACATTTCACCCACTGCAGTTAGATCCCTGTTGGGAGTCCCTCAGTCGGCATTCAAGAGTCGGGCAGTCCGATCTGGTCCCTTGAGTATAGATGCCCAGGACGGAACTTTGCAGTTGCCTCCGCCTGATGATCGGAGGTCTAGAGATCGCATTCTGAGGCGATTGTTTTTGTCGATCATCAGAGGTTGTTTTGTGGCGGACAACTCGTCGACGGTGTCCTTTGCTTTGATCAGCGCCACTCAGCATGTAGAGCGCCTCATTGACTTTGTTTGGGGCTCCTATACCTTTGCTTATTTTCTTCGGGGCATGCGCCTATTTTCGGAGGGTGTAACAGAGGCTTGGTTAGGATTCCATCAGTTTTTGCTGGTGAGTAAATCTTTCTGTACCTTTTTGATCTCTGTACTTATTTTTGGCAATCTTGGTCACTGAGGACTTTTGATATTTGCATGGATAGCTTTGGGCATTTGAGAGGCTTCCTTGCCTACGGCCTGTTTCAGCATTAGGTCTGGAGACCTATCCACGTGGATGGAGATGGCATCACTCCATTTTGACAGAGGTTCCTACTGCTGAGGGATTCATTCATGCCCGTCTGCAGTTGGAGCTTTTAACGGTGGGCTCGATTACCTGGACGTCGTACACATTCGAGCACTTGACCGTCGGATTTGATGAAGGTTTCCCCACTTGATTTATCGACCCGCAGAGTCCCTATATTGACGAAGGGAGGCTGGGAGCTTTATCTTGGAGAGCGTGCCATTCAGAGCGTTACAGGGGAAATCTGCATTCCCATTGCTCCTCCTGCTTAGCATCATTGGTCATTGTTCGTGCCTTTGACAGACATCCCTTTGGAGGGTATAGACGGCTTTGACCTATTAGAGGGCCCATACAGCCAGGAAGCCTTCTACAGTTGGTGGAGTCCTCGTACTATCGGGGCTCAGACTTGTACCACCCATTTTATGGCAGATATGGTGCCGGGGTCCGTGATGATGATGGATTGGATAGCTTTTATTAGAGAGCCTACTCATACAGACTATATAGCACATCTAACCAGGGAGTTGGACCAGGCTCGTTTCTTTATCAGGCACCTTAGCCGAGATCCATCAGAGGCATCTTTATTTGACCCATCCAACTCTAGAGCAGGCCCCTCTTTAGGTCCATTCAGTAGAAGTTATACAGGGGTAGATCCTCCCTTATACCACCCAGATATGCCTGATCCCATCAGCTTTGTGCAGACAGAGGATCTGGAGCAGGTCGATCGGTTTGATACCGAGGTTTTTGACTTCCTGTGATAGCTATGGCAGCTATATTTTTGGTCAGCCACTGTTTTGGCTATTCGGCGTCTGTGCCATCATTTGATAGACCACTGTATTAGTTAGGTGGTGGTGCCCTATTTCCCTGTATTCTTCCTTTCACTTTATACCAGGATATAGGGATGATGTATGCAGTAGATAGCTTGTTATAGATATTTTTGTCATCTTTATCTGTTGCATCATGTTTATATCATTGTCATCATGCATGTATCATATGTGTGCATTTAGACAGCTGCGATTTGACTTGACCTTTGGACGGTCTTATGATACGGTGCTACAGATGACGACGTCTGCAGTTAGCCGTATAGAGCATTTGTCACGGTCAGAGGTGGCTGCATCGTTGCGGTCATGGTATGATAGTCTGCCCTTTCCAGCTAGGGGGACAGTTGACCAGATGCTGGGGCATTCGATGGCCCTTGTAGATTTTAGGGTTCCATACGGCTTTATTGATGGCGTCCTACCCTTATGGGTACCAGAGAGACAGGTATTCCGCATTGGGCGGTGTGAGCTTTCGCCTACTCTGGAGGAGTACCAGAGATTTACTGGCTTGGATTTAGATTCACCGTGTGCTCGAACAGCTATCAGTGATATGTGGAGATCGTTTACTCGACTGTCCAGTCTTCGGCAGAGCATAGTCATGGATGAGATCATTTCAGGGCATGTGATCTCCCTTGACTTCTTGGTAGAGCGCTATGGTGAGCTTGATAGCTACTGACCGTCACGTCGAAGATTTTATCATTTTCGCAGAGGATTGGCAGACAGCCAGGATAGATATGTTGTTGATGTGCATTATGGCGTATGTTTACATGCCATTGCATTTAGATCACCTTGATGTGGGATTGGTTGTTGTAGTCAGAGCCCTTAGGCAGGGTATTACCATTATCCCTATGATCTTGACGGAGACACTGAGGTCGCTCACCTATTGCAGTACCCATCCAGTGAGATTTTTTTGGGGTAGCTCAGTCGTGCTGTATATGTGGTTGAAGTCACACATACAACCGATTGGATCATTTAGACCTCATGCCTATTGTTTTAGCCACGAGATATCCTCAGTTTACTCCTTCCGTCCGCCTGATTGTGTCGACTTAGAGTCGTTGTTAGCATTTTTATCGGATATTGAGCATTTATTCGCAGTTTTGTTATGCTCAGGGATGGCAACCCTGTTCAGCTTCATTACTCATGCATCTGGCATGGGTTATTTGCCTTTGGCAGGATTAAGGGGTGTGACTACTTATCATCCCTTGGCAGTTATGGAGCAGTTTGATCAGTGGCAGAGTATGCACTATTTTGAGGACTCTGCTGATTAGAGGATGTCAGCTTCATCTATGTCACCGGCCGACTTGATTAGAGTCTATGAGTGTTGGACTCACAGAGAGAGGGCTGAGTTTTTGCGGATTCTGATGAGGAAGAGCCCATGGAGGATCCTGATTCTCCTACTGAGGATGAGCTATTCACAGATTTGGTGGTAGCTTTGATTAGTGATTCCCCAGTTATTCCCACAGGGACAGATCCAGCTTTGTTAGATTCTCTATTCAGGATGACCTTTGAGAGAGATTCAGCTAGATCGCAGCTGTTGGCTGTCCTGTCTGGCAGGGATTTAGCTTTTGATGAGAGGGATGGTCTTAGGACCGCCTTGAATACTGGATTGGTTTAGCGGGAGGAGCTTCGCTCTGCTTTAGATACTGCCATTGTGGAGCGAGATGAGGTTCGCTCAGCCAAAGATGTAACATATGTTGAGATTGAGGAGACTTTGATTTCTCGGGATACAGCTTTTGCAGAGAGGGATGAGGCTATCTCTTCCCATGATTTCCACATTGCTGATAGTACTGCTCTCCGATCTTACACCCATGGTTTGGTTACCGAGATGAGTGCTTACATTGATGACCACAGTGCCACCCTACAGATGACTGTGGATGTTCTTAGCTGTATGGAGGCTGAGTGGACTACTCTTACAGATGCTCCTCCATCTTCAGAGAGAGATGCCATGCTGGCATTGCTAACCCGCTTGTCCTTGGGTCCATAGACTAGCTTTATTTTTCCTGCACAGACTAGATCAGCCATTTTTGTTATGTACAGGGCACTATGTATATAAAGCAATTTATATATCAGAGAAATATATTTTTGAGATACTTCCCTGCTTAGATATGTATTGTCATTGCTGAGTGATTACCACTTCCGTCATAATTTGCAGTTATTGATGCATTTTGAGCTTCTCCTTGATGGACTGACAGTTGAGCTGTCAAGGGAGTTCCTCAAATGGGTCTGGTAGCAAAACAGCTTGACTGCATTTAGCTTTTATTTGTCTTTGGTGTCTTGGAATGGGTATTCCATTTTTTTGTTTTTCTTAAAGGTTAAACCGCGCCGTAGAGGGCTGCCTACGTACTGCCGGGTTGAGGAAGATCAGGTCATCCATAGTTCTGATTGTTTAATTGAAAAGGATTGAAAAGAGATTATCTGGGGTTTGAATTTGGTTCGATGAGCTTAGGAATTTGATGATGGAATTTGCAAGTTCTTTGGATTTTTGCTTGATTTGATTGCACCATAAATGGTTGCCTACGTACTCCCGGGCTGAAGGAGATCAGGTTATTCGTAGTTCAGGCTGTTCTAGTGAAAAGCCGAACCTGATTTGATTTGTAGGACCCATATGCGAGTATGCATGTGCTTTGGACGTAGTACTTTTTCACGGTATCTAAATTGATGAGTTGGGGAAATTCGTTCCAGTCCATTTCTTGTAGCCTGATGGCTCCCCCTGTCAGCACTTCCTTGACAATGAAAGGGCCTTCCCAGTTTGGGGCAAATTTTCCTTTGGCTTAATCCTGATTGGCCAGGACTTTCTTTAGCACCAAATCATTTTCTTTGAATTGTCGAATTCGAACTTTCTTGTTGTAGGACCTGGCGATCCTTCGCTGGTATAACCGTCTGTGGAAAATGGTTGTGGCCCTTCTTTCGTCTATCAGGGACAGTTGATGATATCGGTCTTGCAACCATTGATCTTCGTCCATCTGAGCATCTATTAATACTCGTAAAGACTCCATCTCCACTTCTATGGGGAGGACTACTTCCATGCCATAGACCAATGAATAGGGGGTAGCCCCAGTAGAGGTGCGCATTGACGTCCTGTAGGCTAACAGGGTGAAAGGTAGCAGGTCAGGCCAGTCCTTGTGATTGGCGGACATTTTTTGCATAATCTTCTTGATATTTTTGTTGGCCGCTTTGACAGCACCGTTCATCTTGGGCCGATAGATGATGGAGTTGAGATGCTTGATGTGGAACTTGGCACACAGTTCTACCATTATTTGACTATTCAGGTTTTTGGAGTTGTCTGATACAATCACCTCCGGTTGTCCATATCGACAAACAACATTGTTTCTGATGAAACTGATGATGATCGCTTTTGTGACTTTAGGAAAAAATGTTGCTTCAACCCATTTGGTGAAGTAGTCGATCACGGTGAAGATGAACCGATGACTGTTGCTGGCTTTGGGTTCGACTGGACCTATCACATCCATTCCCCACATAAAAAAAGGCCATGGTGCACTTATGTTGTGCAGCTCATTTGGAGGAGCATGGATGGCATTTCCATTTATTTGGCATTGAAAGCATCTCTTGACGTGATCATCGCAATTAGGTTTGAGCAAGATCCAGTAGTGTCCTGTTCTAATTATCTTCTTGGCCAGCAGATGGCCGCTCATGTGTGGACCACAGACTCCTCCATGGACTTCATCCATTAGTCTTTGGGCTTGCTCCTTGTCAAGGCATCTTAACAGGCCTATTCTAGCATCCCTTTTATAAAGTGCATCTCCGCTCAGATAGAACTTCATGGCCATTCTGAGAATCCGTTTCCGCTCTAATTGGCTTGCACCAGCGGGCGTAGATCCATCACGGAGATATTCCTTGATGTCTTGAAACCAAGGCTGCTTGATAGGAGGTATTTCATCTGATACTTCTCCAATGTAATTCCAGTATGTTGGGGCTTTTTGATTTATGAACTGGATGTTGGGAAACTCGCTCCTATTGGATATGAGGATTAATGAAGCCAACGTTGCCAATGCATCGACAAAGTTATTTCGACCTCGAGGAATGTGGACGAAGGTTATTGCGTCGAACTCCTAGGACATTTTGAGGACTTGCCGATGATAGGGCAGCAGATGCAGTTCTTTTATGAGATACTTGCCGGTGGTTTGTCTGATGACCAACTCAGAATCTCCAAAGACCAATAAGTGTTTGATACCTATGGATTGGGCTAGTTTCAACCCCAATATATAGCCTTCGTACTCAGCCGTGTTGTTGGTGTTGCCAAATTGAAGTTTGGTAGCCACAGGATATTGATCACCTGTACCAGAAATAAGGACTGCCCCAGCTCCGGAACCTTCCATGTTTACTTCTCCGTCGAAATACATTTTCCATGGTTGGACTGTATTCTCTGACTGGAGTTGTTGAATTGGCATAATCCCATCATCTGGGAAATATGTCTCCAGGGGCTCAAACCCTCCTGAAGGTGCTTCTGCTAATTGATCTGCAATGCCTTGGCCTTTGATAGACTTCTGAGTCACGTAGACAATGTCGAACTGCTGTAGAATCAACTTCCATTTGGACAATCGGCAATTTAACATTAGTTTGTTGAAGACGTATTTGAGTGGATCCATGCGGGATATGAGATACGTCATGTGCCCATGCAAATAATGTTGCAATCTCATGGCGGCCCATGCTAATGCACAGCATGTCTTTTCGATCAGGGTGTATATCTGTTACCCACTGCTAAATCTTTTGCTGATGTAGTAGATAGCTCTTTCTTTGCTACTATCATCCTTCTGTCCTAGTATACAGCCCATGGCATTGGCATTGACAGACAGGTACATAAATAAGGGGACTCCATCCCTCGGAGGTACCAAAATAGGTGCTTCAATAAGCTTCTTTTTGATGGCAAAGAAGGCTTGTTGACAATCCTCATTCCATTTGATGGAGGAATTCTTCCTTAAAAGCTTGAAGATGGGCTCACAGGTTGCTGTGAGCTGGGAGATGAACTAACTTATGAAGTTGATCCTTCCTAGGAATCCTTGTATCTCCTTCTCTGTACGAGGTACGGCCATTTCAGAAATGGCTTTGATCTTGGTAGGGTCTAACTCAATGCCCCGATTGCTCACCAGGAATCCTAGTAGTTTGTTTGCCTTGACGCCAAAAGCGCATTTGGGGGGATTTAACTTGAGGTTGTACTTGCGCAACCTGTTGAACAGCTTCCTGAGATGGTCTATGTGATCATCCTCCCTCCGGGATTTAATGATGATGTCGTCAACATAGACTTCTATTTCTTTGTGCATCATATCATGAAAAAGGGCCATCATGGCTAGCTGATACGTTGCTCCGGCATTGATAAGGTCGAAGGATAGTCATCGGTAGCAAAAAGTTCCCCAGGGAGTGATAAAAGCTATTTTCTCTCGGTCTTCTTCAACAACCATGATTTGATGGTAACCAACAAAGCAGTCCACGAAGGAATACATGTCGTACTGCGCAGTATTGTCAATCAGGATGTGGATAAAAGGTACCGAGAAATTGTCCTTGAGGCAGGCTTTGTTTAGATCTCGGTAATCCACATAGACTCATACCTTCCCTCCTGGTTTAGGCACGGGGACTGTGTTTGATAGCCATTCGGGATATGTTGATACCATGATGATCCCGGCTTTGAATTGCTTAACGATTTCTTCTTTGACTTTTAAACTCCACTCAGGTTTCAATCGTCTGAGCTTCTGTTTGACTGGTTTGAACCCTTCTTTGATGGGCATTCGATGGATGACAATGTCTATGGATAGACCGATCATGTCTTCATGTGACCATGCAAACACATCCTGGTACTGTGTTAGGAGTTCGATCAGGTCGGCTTTTTGATCTGAGGTGAGGTCTAAACCTATTTGGATTTCTTTGATGGTTTCGGAGGTTCCTATGTTGATGATGGAGGTTTGGTCAAGGTTTGGTTTAGGTTTGTCTTCGACCCATTCCTTAATCTCCTCTGGCACCTCATAGTCATCTTCCTCCTCTTGATCAAGATCCGTCAAGTCGAAGCTCAATCTTGCATCACAGTTGAGGTTATATTGACAGGTTGGCATCTCATCAGCAGAGACACACATATCCAATACTTGGGTCCTGAAAACAAAAATGCTTTCATTAATATATACAACTGCTTAAATACACATAGCATTTGTAAAGCATGACAAAAGTAACTGCTCCAGCTGTGCAATCAAAAGTAAGCAGTAAATGAAAGCATGATTAAGGGTAGATTGACTGTCTGCCCCTTTACCCTTTTCGACTGAGGCAAGGGACACTGCTCCAATTATCCAGAGTTAGATCCTCATGGATAGGGAGGATGCTGGAAGTGTGCTCGTCCGTCTCGTCTTGAATGACAACTGAGACATCCTTTAGGATATGGCAGAGGCTTTTCTGTAGATTGTCCCTCTATTTGCAGCAAAGAAAGTGAGCACGATCTTCATCCCCTCATAGTTGATAATGACTTTCATGTTAGCGAATGGGTCTCGTCCTCCGTACAGGATCTTTTCTTTTCCCTTTTCGCTATCTGCCTCAGGCTTGAGGACTTTCCTTTCATGGACAGGTATAACCGGAGGAAACATCATTGCTGATACTGCAATCAGGATTTTTCTCACAGGTTTCATCCATCCGGCATTTGTGAGGTTTGGGAGCAAAATTGTGGAGGCATGAGCCTTGGGATGTTTGTGTAGATTCTGGTAGTTTGACCCAGATGAAAATTCCAATCCTGCTCTTCCCATCTGACTTGGGATTTGGATTGGCATCTTAATGTCGTGCTTGTTTTTTCCTAACCCTTCTCCAGGTTGGAAACCCGTAGCTACCATTTCTTGGCCCACTGCCATTACTTCAGTGGAAATTTTAGGCTTCAGGGCTGGTGCCCCAATCGGTAGATATTGAATATTGCTTACCTCGAGAGATAGAAAACTTGCAGCCTCAACCCCGACATCCAGGCTAATCACTAGCATGTCCCCATGTATGTGAGAAGGGTATTCCGGTTCAGTATTCACTGTGATGAGGCTACCATTGATAATGTACTTGAGTTGCTGATGGAGAGTGGATGGAACAGCCCCGGCTATATGGATCCATGGCCTGCCCAATAACAAGTTATATCCGGTGGCTATATTGAGCACCTGGAAAGATATATAGAAGGTATGTGGACCAATTTCTAAAGAAAGCTCGATTTCCCCCATAGCCTGGCGGCGAGATGCATCGAAAGCCCGGATAACCATGTGACTGGCTTTGATCCGGTTTGGATTGATCTTCATCCTTTCCAATGTGTCGTATGAACAAATATTGAGGGAAGATCCTCCATCAATAAGCACTCCTTCGATCACGTATCCGGAGGATATAACGGCTATATGCAGGGACTTGTGGTGGCCCCTTCCCTCATATGGGATATCATCGTCTGTGAAGGAAATCACATTGTTGTTGAAAATGTATTCTATCACGTGACAAAATTTCTCTGTGTCTACCATATATGGCAGATGAGCTTCTTCTAGTACCTTCACTAGGATGTTACGGTGATCCTCTGATGATAGGACCAAGTCTAAGATGGATATTTACTTGGGTGCGTCTTTCAAGCTTTGCATTATCTTGATTTCATTGTGTCCCATCTTTTTGAGGAACTCTTTTATCTTTTCTTCAGCCACCTTTTCTTTTGTTTTGGTAACTGGTTTAATCACCCGCTGAGGCTGGTACAATGGATTATCCTTTGACAGGATGGAGATGTTGTTTGAAGTAGAGCTTTCAATGTCCCCGTAGTTCCATGGGACCTTCTTCAGACTGGTAATCGGATACTGAGGCCTAAAGGGCAAAATTAGAGGCTGAGGTGCAGCCACCTTCACAGGATTTTATTTGTCTTGGACCCCTTTACCTGTTAGTACCAGGGGTGTGATGATTGATTCTTTATCGCAGGATATGACAGCCACTATGTCTTGATACCAAGCATCGGGGATCCAGAGGCTATCTTTATCTGTCATGTCGAAGATTTGATCTCCTCTGATTAGGTCACCTTTCTCAATCAGGTCTTGAATTAGGTTACGAAGTGCCCAACATTCTTTTGTATCATGGCCGGGAGAGTTGGAATGGTACTGACATATTTGGTCAGGTTTGAATTTTTTGGATTGAGGGTTCAGCAGAGGTAGCAAGTCTGCAACCATTCCCTCGTTGATCATCATTTGCAGGATTTCTTTCATTGACTGGTTCAAATTGGTGAAATTCCTTTGAAATAGGAACTTCCTACCTGCTTGGATACTTGCTTCTTCAATCCCCTTGTTAGTCCAGGGTGTAAGCTCACAAGTCCGGTTATGATCTTGATTAGAATTAACTTCCGCTGGAGGAGAGCGACTACCAATAGATTGATGGATTTGCTTCAACATCTTTCTAGTGAGTTGATGTTGGTGGACGACCAGTTCAGCCAATTGCTCGACTTGTTCCTTGATAGATTTTATTTCTTGCTCTATCAGGAATTGCTTTTCAAAAGCTTCCCAACTCATTGGGCTAATGTTGCTGGATTGAGTGGATTCTTCAACATAGCAGAGGTATTTGGATCCTTCTCCACTCGAAGTATTGATCATGTTAACACTCTCCTCCTTATGCTGTGGGAGAGGGTTATCTTGGACATGCGGTTGATCGGGCTTCGACCCCACAATTTCTCCATTATCAATCAAATCTTAGATTTTGTGCTTAAGGGACCAACAATCTTGGGTGTTATGGCCCGGTGATCCGGAATGATAAGCACATTTCTTGCTAAGGTCGAAGTTCCTTGCATTAGTGTTAGTTGGCGGAAGGAGTTGGCCAATCTTCTTCTGAGCTGTCATAAGTTTGAAGATATTCTCAAGTGAATCCCCTAGTGGGGTGAAAGTCCTTCTGCGTCTGACCTCCATGTTTTTTTGGAATGAAGGATTTGAAGCCTGTGCTGCAGCCTGGAAAGGGGTATAGTTCCTTCTTTGAATGGGTGTATTGTTTAAATTACTACTTGAATTTTGTCCTTGTAACACCAGGGAAACTTCTTCATATTTCTTTTTGTGGACCCTCCGGGGATTACTCCCGTAATTTCCGGATTGGATATGCTCAGCAACAACTTCGAGTGTTGTTAGGTCTTTTATTTTTCCAGCCTTAAGTCCCATTTCGGCCATTTCGCCGTGTTTGATCATTTCAGAGAAAGGTTGTCCTATGCCTGCCAAGACCCTTTCATAATAAGGAGGTTCTTGAATATCAATGAAAGTCATGACTATTTCAGATTCAGTCATGGCTGGGGTGACTTGTGCTGCGACCCGTCTCCATTGTTGGGTATATTCTCTGAATGATTTAGTGTTATTCTTCTTGATTTTGGTAATTTGATACCGATCTGGAGCTAACTGAGATTGAAAACTGTACTGGCTAAGGAAGGCATGGGCCAATTCTTCCCAACTGTGAATTTTGGAGTTGTCCAGACGGGCATACCAGGCTCTAGCTTCTCCAGTTAAACTCTTCTAAAATAGCTGCATTCGAAGTTTCTCGTCCTCAGCATAGGATCTAAGTTCTCCAATGAAAACTTTCAGATGTGTGTATGGATCTCCCAACCCATTATATTTCTTGAACTCGGGGGTTCTGAATTTCTCAGGATAACGAGCCCTGGGGAATATACAGAGGTCGAAATAATTCACACTGCCAAATGCCCCAGTCCCTTTGATAGACCGGAGAGTTTCTTCCATTTGTTGCATTTTCTTGAGAAGGTCACCAGCTTCCTGTTCTTTGCCTAGGATGGTGATTTCTGAAGTTTTGTTGATTATATCCTAGTTCTGGGTCCAGGGATCTGAGTTTCGGCCTTTTCTGTATCTTGACCGCCAGCACCACTACCAGATGCTCCTGGGTCTGGATGAGATTGAGATTGTTTCTCTTTAAAGGCCTTGCTTTGCTCTCGAAGGAAACCGGCTAGCTCGACTATCTGATTTTTCAATCCTTTGAATTCTTCCCTAGACACAGGGGTAGATTCTGGTGAGGCACTTGAAGCCATGTCCGTAGATGGACCGTGTGCTTTTCTGGCCTTTGATCTAGTGATAGGACCAATTTTTCCCTACCTACACCAAAACATAGGAGTGTCAATTCCCTGTGGTAGGTAATGACTGGATGCATTTATGATGTGTGTTTTTTAAGTTTATCCTACAGAACCGAGGTTAGTTGTTTTTTATGGCAAGATGACATGATATTTGACAGGAAAGTAAATCTTTCATTATTGTCATTTACATTGCGCTCCTCAGTAATTGGAGACTTGATATGGAATTGAAAGAGGAAGGCATGAAGAAGCATCCCATCGGATTTGATTTATCAGAAGCTGACCTATCCTAGGTTACTCTCGCGGCTTTTGTTTCGGCATGAAGGTTCCCAGATCATCGTAATCTACTAGAAGGGAAGTTAATCTGATCGTTCAACTGGAGCGAATCTGGATGGTGCATTTTCAGGAGGCAGCCCCAGAGACTTAGTCGTCCCCAGAGTCCTTACTTTTCACCTACCGGGTTAGCCTCCTGGTGAAGGAACTCACAACATACATTCACATACATCGGCCTTACCGCTTATGCATGCAATGACAGTTTGTGCGAAGCACTAAAGCATTCATTCTCATTCATTCAATGTAAAAGCATAGCATTCATACATTCAATGAAAAAAGCAGCATTCACTCATCCATTGACTGTGGAGACGCAGGATTTCACGCATTCAATAGTTTTAAAAGGGAAATGTTTGAAAAGATTGAAAGCGGCCTAAGCCCTCTACCGTCCCCAGCAGAGTCGCCTCCTGTCATTGTTGGAAAATTTAAGAAATACCGCGGGTCGGTTCATAACCCGAGTTTCCCTCAAATCGATCTTCCTAAGTTATTTCTACCCTTATTCTTTTTATTGCAAAAAAGGTTTTGAAGGGTTTTTTAGGAAAGAGGCCAACATGTGTATATATCAACGATTTGATTTGACTTAAACAGAGTCGCCAGTTGGTAGTTTTGAAAATGGTTGTACCAACTCAACCGAATTTGATTTGAAAAGAGACCCAATTGCTGGACACTGTTGAAACTTGATCTTTGAAATCGGAGTTTTGAGTTCGAGGGCTTGGTTAAGTGTGGGGAAAGTGTTAGGCACCCCACGACTCACGTGTAAACACGGTACCGCAATCGTTTTAATATTTCCCTTAAAACTGGAATGCATGAGTGAATGCTGTTTGAAAATTGGGCCTTTTGATTGATTGAAAGTTTTTACAGGCTTCGTTGAGCCTATATACAAAGGGTTTGATTTGATTTGAAAAACAATCTTTGATTTGATTTGAAAAAAGCATTTAATTTGATTTGCAAAAGGCTTTGAAATTGAATTGACAGTGATGTTTTGAAAACTGGTTTTATCAAACCCTTACGCTGACATAGGAATTGAAGCATATCGCTACTCTCAATTTTATCTTTATAGCCTTAAGGCTGCATGCAAGTGGTGATTTGTTGGGCTGCGAAGCATCCTCGACCACAAAAATATAAAGTGTCGGTCTCCTCATGGGTATGAAAACCATCGGAGGGACGCTGACACGACAATCCATATTTTCACTATGTTGAGACCTTAAATCTGGATAACCGTTTTAAGGTCTGTGCATGTACATTTTACAGAAAAATTGGTAGGGTACTAGGCTCACATATGAGTGACTAGAAAACCTGCACAGTTTAAATTTATACAGAAACAGATAAATATCCCAAAATTGCCAGAACCAGGGACTCATTCAGTAAATCCCGGTTCGCACGGCAGAAGCGTCTCGTTCCCACTAGATAGCAATCTAAGGGATGCGAGGTTACTTTCAAAGCTGAAACTATAAAAATAACTAGATTTAAAGAAATCTCATCCATTATAGCTTCTAGGTTCAGTCGGGACCTGTTTGAACCGCTGAAAGCTAGAATTGGCGAGATTGGGATAAATCTAGTCCGCCCGCAGATAAATTAGAGCAAATTTATATACAGATGAATGTTAAATGTAGCCTTTAAATAAATTGAATAAAGCAATATATATAATTATATATATATAACCTGTAAAAGGGCGATGGGTTTTCATTCGCAAGCCCGGACTAGAATTGAAATATATATATATATATATATATATATATATAAACTGTAAATAACCACGAAATAATCCAGGCTGTGACAGAAATAAAATATATATATATATATATATAAACAATAAAAAGGGCTATGGATTTTTATGCCGGTGCCCGTACTAGAATTGAAATTGACAAAAAGTAGTCACCTAGTGACTGGGGAGAGCACCCAGTATGGGGAAGTGTGCAAAAGTTGTAAAATGGCCACGAAATAGTCCAGGCAGACTGAAAATATATAAATATATATATATATTAACAGAAATGTAGTCAACCAGGACTGATATGAGTACCAGTGATGGTGAATGTCGCTTCTATATGCGTAAATATATATAAAAGCGATAAACTACCTCGGATTTGAAATTCGGGCTTGACAGAATTGAAATGTTAGTACAATTGCAGTTAAATATATACAAAAAAGGGCCAACCCCGGACTGGGAAGATAACCCAGTCTGACAAAGTTACCAGAATGTGCGTGCTAGAGCATTGAAGCTGCTGGAGTTGACGGATCGTCAATCCGAGTTGTAAAAATGTTGAAAACGGAGTTTATGTACAAAAATGTATCAATTTTTGACAAAAACGGCCATGAAACTAAGTTCCGGGCATGTTTAGAAGATGAAACTTTGTGTGCAAGTGTAACACAGTGCAAAGTAGTAGTATTGACTAGCTGATCGTAAAAATACTTACAATGGGCTGCAATACGAGCTTTTTGCCAAATCGTAGGCTTTAAACGTCCAAATCTACCGATGGTTTTTTGATATGTGGTAGTATATGGGATCTACGTGTTGGAGTGAAAATATTTGGGTTTGGAAGAGGTGTAAAAGTCGGAAAATCAAACTGACAGGGATTCGCTGCTTTCTGGGTTTTTTTAAATGAGCAGGGGGGCACGTTTATTTACAAGCCAGGGAGCCTCCACTCTATCTGCGGCAGCCACACGTAGAGCTGCGGCTCCCCTAGGTGGGGCCCACATTCCTGGCTTGGTCGTCTCGAAGTACATGCACTCCGAGCAATGCGATGTCCGGTCGAAAACTTTCTAACTTTTGATCGGAGCGTCCGTTTGAGGCGTGCGATACCTTTTCGTAAAGCTCTTGCTGAGAGTGTCTCAATGACATGGGAAAAAACATTTTTCTGATCCAGGAAGACGGGTTCATAACCAAGTCTTCGTTTCCCCGTAGTTTGTCCGTTGAGCTATCTTGTGTAGTTGCCACTCGGGATCGTCTTTAGGGTTCATTCTGACTTTGGCGACATCGATTTGGCTTGAGTTTGACCAAGTCGGTTGAGAGTTGATGAAATGACCATGGTACCCCTCCCGGGGCTTCCTGTAGTGTCGGCATGGTCGCTGGTTAACTTTCGGGAGCTGATTCCAAGACTTGGATCTCAGTCGAGTCTTTTGACCTCAGGGTTGTCTCTGAGGCTGACGTGGTCATTCTAGGTTTTGCTCTAGAGTTGTTGTGATGCTTCAGGTTGACATCCGAAGTTGACCTGATATCCCAGGTTGAGACCAGGGATGACCTGCACTTCCCGGGTTGAGACCGGGGTTGAGTTTGACTTCCCGGGTTGTTGTCGGGGATGAACTGACTTTCTCGAATTGAGGTCGGAGATGGCTTAACATGTCATTGGTTGATTTTGACTTCCCGGGTTGAGATTGGGGTTGACTTTACGGCCCGATATTGAGGTCGGGGTTGATTGGTACCTCCCGGGTTGAGACCGGGGTTGATCTTGACTTGACGGGGTGAGACCGGGGTTGATTAATACCTCCCGGGTTGCTTTCGGGGTTTAATTGACTTCCTGGGTTAAGATCGGGGTTGATTTTGACTTCTCGGGTTGAGACCGGGGTTGATTTTGACTTCCCTGGTTGAGACCGGGGTTGAGCTTGAGGATCCGATTCATTGTCGGAGCTTGATTGATTGTCCGATTGACTGTCGGAGCTTGATTGATGGTCTGATTGACTGTTGGAGCTTGATTGATGGTCCGATTGACTGTCAAAGCTTGATTGATGGTCCGATTGACTGTCGGAGCTTGATTGATGGTCCGATTGACTGTCAGAGCTTGATTGATGGTCTGATTGACTGTCGGAGCTTGATTGAAGATATTGGGAATCAGATTTAGGTTGAAGGACCGACGTTGGTGGCCGAATTTGGATTGATTGACAGCTTTGCCCTTCTACCGGGTTAGTATTGGGGCAAGGAAAATTTCAAGTGTCTACAGTTAAACTGTTAAAATACCCAGTGGTTAAAGTACAATAATACGCGTTGTTGCACAGTAGCACACGGTATTGCACAGTAATTTCCAATTATTGATTCTTACGTAAAAAGTCACGTATTCAATAATTGTTACAGTAATTACTGTTCATTATTTTATATTATTGATTCAATAATTGCTACATTGATAATTGCATATTATTTTATATTATTGATTTAATAATTATCACAGTAACCACTGCACAGTATTTCACATTATTAAATCAATAATTATCACACCTATTATTGAAATGATATTATTAGATAGCATTATTGACAATGTCTAGAAAATTCTGTCGAGAAAAGTGGTTAGGTTATATAATTGCGCGCCAATGAAGAGAAATTTTTATTGGAAAGCCCCCTCTTTCCTAAGAACGACCTAGTTGTCATTATTGTGATTCTGTAATATTATTTGTGAATAATAATTAATTATTGATAAAAATGATAAGAAAATATTTATTCAACGTGGATATAAATGGAGGAATTTTAGCAAAAGAGACAATTGTTGAAAATTGATATTTTATTTTTTCTAATAAAATAATTCATTCAAATATATTATTATAATATTACACTATAAGTGTATAATGTGGTAATATAATAATATAATTTTATAATGATAATATTTTTATAATAAATTCACGATATATGAATAAAATGAGGAGAAAGAGAGCAAATTGGGTCCGAATTGATTTTGTTACAATAAATGTTAAAAATATATTTTGTGAGTTGGTGGGCCCCACTTGTTGTAATTGCTGATTTTTTTTGGATTGTCAATATGTTGGTGCGGGAGAAAAGAAAGAAGAAAAGAAAATGAATCATCCGGTTGTGAATTGTCAATATTGGTAGCCTGCAAAATCATCCGTATGTAAATTCGAGTCATTTTTTGTTCGGAATTTGAAAAAACTTTCTTCTACAAAGTTGTAGAGAATTAAATTTTATATAAAATGTACATAAGGTTCATATTTTTTTGAAAAAAGGGCTATTTATTATGAATTATTGAAGTTTCTGAATATTATTAAAGTTAAAATATTTTTTGTGGAGATTTTCTAGAATGGTGGGCCCCACTCATTCTTTTGTTTGTTGTAAAATGTTAAAAATTTTGTTAAGGAGAAATTTCAAAGGTGGAGGCTTGAAAATCATCCGTTGGTTTCTTTGGTCAGTTTTGGCGTTTTGGCATTTTCATATAAATAGGGTGCTTAGTTAGAATTGAAAATCACACCAGAATCAAAAAATTTTCTCTCTATAATGTTGAGCGTATTTCTTGTGAGTATAAGAGTATTTTGAGTGTTAATAACAGTGCAAGTTTTCGTCAGCATAATATCCGATATTCCAGTCAGATTCAGTATTCTACTGAGGTAAGGGATGTTATATGTTTCGTAAAGGAGGTTATTTTTCGTAAATGATATTATTTTCGTAAATGATATTATTTTGCGTAAAGGATATTTTGATAAAGGATATTTTGGTAAAGGATGTGATTTTATACTCGTAAGGGGTACTATTGCTTTCGTATAGTAAGGGATATTATTTTTCTTGTAAGAGATATTATTTTCTCTTAAAGGATGTTGTTTTCATTCAATATTCGTAAGGAATATTATTTTCTTCTATACTCTATAGTATGTAAGTAATAATATTTAATTTCAGATTCCTAAACTTAAACTTACTATGGTAAGTATTGCTTCTATAATTCCTGAAATGATTAGAAATTCCTTGAGTTTTGCGCTTCATCAAATATCATTTCACCGGAATATTGGTCTGAACTTTATTATGAAAATTTCACCTTTTCATGTCGGAGTTACTATTCATAAATTACTATTCATGGGTTACTATTCACGAGTTACTATTCACGAGTCACTATTCATGGGTTACTATTCATGCATTACTATTCACGGGTTACTATTCATGGGTTACTATTTACGAGTTACTATTTACAGGATACTATTTACAGTAAAAAAATATAATATTTTTTTTCTGTCCAAATTATCTTTGATTTATGAATCTTATTCTTGAAAGTAGATCCATGTTTTGATTATATTGTTCTTATTGTCATATATAACATTTTTATAATCATGGTGATGGAAGTTCTCTTTGACTTGAGTGTAAAGATGGGTAGATTATTGGTATGATCATGACTATGGGTTCTCTTTGGCCAGTAGTGCAAAGATGAATTGTTGACTGGTATGATCATGACCATTGAGTTTATAATTGAATATCTTTAGCTTAAGTGCAAAGGTGAATTAATCAACATGGTTATAAATGTTATTTTTATAAATTCTGAAAGGATTAGATATTTCTTTGAGATTTGAATATCTTTGGCCCGTAGTGCAAAGATGAGCTGTTGATTTATGAATATCTTTGGCCTATAGTGCAAAGATGAGCGGTTGATTTGTGAATATATTTGGCCTGTAGTGCAAAGATGAGCTATTAATGAATATCTTTGGCCTGTAGTGCAAAGATGAATGATTAATCGTTGAATATCTTTGGCCGTAGTGCAAAAATGAATTGATTAGCATGATTATGAACAGGAACTGTGATTGGGTATAACCATGATCTTTGGTGTTTTAGGTAAAGACAGGTGATGAAAGTTATCTTCGTCCTGGTGCGAAGAGGAATTTAGCAACACAATTATGCTTATGAATTATTCACATGATTGTGGACAGGAACTGTTGATTGATGTTACAGAGATAAAACATTGTTGGTGGACTTTTAACATGGAGAAGATAATAGACATTATGATCTATTTGACTCTTCTAATGGATTGTTCGTTCCGCTGCAACTATGGTTGAAAAGTTTTATCATCTACCATACGTTCTAAATCTCTAATTTATTACTGACGAATGCTATTGATAATTTGATTATCTTTAGTCATGATATTCTTTACTGGGCTATTTGTGCTCATCCTTTTGCTTCACAATTCCTTTTAGGTAATAAGAGTATAGCGGGGTCGAGCGGGGATAACAGGGGAATAAAAAGATGGTCAATAGCTATTGAAGTTTTTCATAAAACAGTATGATAATAATTATATTGAGAATTTAAAATGTGTGTGTCGTATTTTATACGTCATTTAACCGTTGATTTGGTGACCCGACTTAGGTGAGGTGAACCCAACTTTGGAAGGGTGTGTTGCCACTACCATACAAGATGTTTAATGACATACGACTTCATGTTATCATAAGACAGGGTTGTGCACATTCACTTGCTGGTTATATCTATGAGCACTACCTATATAATCTTGGAGTATGGTTGAAATATAATCCACAGTTGGAGACAATAGAGATAATTATATGGCAAGAGAACTGATAGTAGTGTGCATACAAGCCAATCATGTATGATGATAAAGCACATACTTTGTAAATAATTTTATTTATTTATTAATAAAATATTAATTTAAGGTATTTAATTATCTACATGGTGCTGTTTTTATAATATGTAAATAGCCCATAGTTTTAAACAATGCTTTTAGAATCATGATGAGATCATGCTAATGAGATCTAAATTCTTAGAAAACTTAAAAACTAAAATAGTTCCCAATTGTGGGATTACTAAAATAGGGATTACTAAATCCGGATAGATTGGTACATATGTTGCTTGCTCATTGGATGAGGATGACTGATCTCATGGTCATTTGTGTGGAGACACTAAAGCAAGTATGTAGGTGCTTATTGGAGAATAAGTTCACTGAACGTGACTCGCTATGGAATACCTAATGGAGTTTTACTCGCCTGTCAATAAGAATTCCTAATGTGATAATAGTACAAGTGATCCTTGGACTTGAGATCATCATAGTATCTTGTATATAATAAATTATACTTTGACTTATTCCTTAAGGCCTTTTAAGGCTTATATAGGGTATGCTTGGGTATAATGAGTTACATATGGAGATAATGAATGATCAATAAAGAATCTATCACCTCTAGTAAAAGACGAGATATGTCCTATGTGATTCGTTAAATGACAACCCAGGAATCCTTGGCCAAGGTAGAATGAAATTAGAAAGAGGTTTCTAATTTGTATTATTTGGAGTTGTGCATTTTCTAATCGAAATACATATGATTAAATAAATTAAGACTTGACAGTAAATCCATGTCTTATATTTAATTGGGACATTGTATGGTGGAAGGATTGAATTGTACGGTAACTATTAACTCACAGGTTCTTTTATGATTAATGTTGAAATCTATATTATCTGAAAAGTCGTTGATCGCTAAGGAGGCTTATCCCTATTGTAGAATAAATGTTATTTATTTAAATAGATTATTAGTTTAATTTATTTATTTAAATAAGATTAGAATTGTTCTAATTAATTTATTCACAACCGGTTTAATATGGAGAACCTAAAGGGTCACACCATAAAAGGAAGAATAATTATTTAAGATGAAAATGGCATGATAGTAATAATGCATTAAGTGTAATTAATTTAATCTATGGTGATAGAATAAATTAAATAACTTAATGTTTATTATTTAATATTTTATAAATATTAAATGTAAATTAATAAGAGGAGTCTTATTAATATTATTATTATTATTATTATTTTAATTCTAAAGGAGTTTAGGAATTAATATAATATCAGTACTCTCTCTCAATCCTAATAAGATTAGGATATAAATTAATTAAAAGTGTTTAATTAATTAATTAAATAAAATCCTATTCTAATTGGATTAGGAGGGTTAACCTAATATCTATATAAGAGAGTCTTATATCAGAAATAAGGTACGTGAATTTTTCCAAAGGTTGGGAGTACACATATTCTATAGAGATAGAAACAAGGGTTAAGCTAATAACCCATCTTCCTGAGTTCTTCATCTTCCTTGGTGGATCACCGTTAGAGGCCAAAAATTTGGGTGGCTGACATTAATCAAGGGAAAGAGCCACTACAGAGAAATCAAAGGAATCAAAGGAGTAGAACTTGTACCTGAGGAAGCTTGGATCTTCAAAGGTATAATTCCATCATCTCCTTCTATGTATTGACTGATAATTGATGCACAAGAAAGATCATGGTTAAGGGTTTGTAAGAAAATTTTAAAATCTAATTTTTCATCCCTTCCACTGCGTTTATGTAATTTGATTGCATGCTTATGTTTCTAGCAAACCCAACAGTGGTATCAGAGCCAATCTTGTGCTAATTATCAGTCTATGTGATTCCATACATGTATGATATGTGATTGCATCGAGTTTTTGGGCAACAAAATTTTTTTGATTCTGCGCAGCTGCGCCGGTGCAAGCCTTTCTTGCTGCGCAGCTGCGCCGGTGTTTATACCTGGTTTTCACCCTGGACAGCTGCGCCGGTTCCCTATACATTACTGGCGCAGCTGCGCCACTAGCAGAATCTGGAAAAAAAATTTTGTTTTATTTAATTAAATGAATGATTTATTTAATTAATAAAGGTTTAAAATAAAGATGTTTATTTTATATGAAATGAGATTTCAGAATTGCTAAAATTAAAGAGTTTAATTTGGAATTGTTTTTGAATGAAATAAAGGAGTTTATTTTTCCAAAAATAAAGTTTAGCACACTTTTGCCCATTAACTGATATTAATACATATATGGAATGAATTTACTTTCATGAGATGAATAAGTTTTATTGATACGTATGATGATATGTATGTTAATAAAAGGGATTGATTATGGACTATGACCAATGTGATTGGATTTTATTTTGGATGAATGCTTGAATGTATGGGTTTTATAAAATGGGGTCTGTGTACCTCGTCTTCTCTGGTTTTATTCTCGGTGTAAATTCTATCTCCCTCCTATGTACTTCCCCATGACTGCTGATCAAGGTTTCTATTTAATTATAAATAGTTTATGTAATAGAGATAGTTAGAATTATCTTGAAGAAACTGGAGACCAAGGAGCAAGGAGCACGTGAAGACCCGTTTGTATGGAGCCCGGGTTTAAATGTAATAGCTACATTTAAAATTTAAATTCTTGCACTCCTAGGTTTGACCTTTTGATTCACTTGGTGGCTCTAGTGAACCAAACTAGAATAAAAGTCCATAATCAATCCGGGTAGAATATAGTATTCTATATTGCATGCTAAATATTATATATATTATATTTTATGCAAACATGCTTCGCATGTTTAATAAAATGACGCATATTTTATATATATATATATATGTGTGTGTGTGTGCATGCGCGTTAAACAAGATGAGACAAATAATAACAAACCCCTCAAAGAAATAATATTAAGTCTGAAGCGTTCAAATGATATTTGGAATATCGAACGTCGCCTTCTAGCATGATTAATTAATAAAGTATTAAATATTTAATATGAGTTTGTTGTGCTATCCACAAGGCGAGTATTGAGTATTTAAGATGTTAATTAATCACATTTGATGCTTATCAAGAAAATTGAACGATCTAGTCTTGTTGTGCTATCCACAAGGACGAACATTTTTCTTTTTTGAATTTATGGAAGTGCTAGGCTGGACTTAACTTAAATCATTTTAGTTCGGATGTGCACACACATGACCATTATGATATAAGAGGCAAAATAAAAGGAGTTACATGGTGATGTAATTGACAAGAGTTGTCTACCTATTTATTTGTATATCGCTTGTTGTGCTATCCACAAGGTTATATACATTTGAAATGGGATCCTTAATCTCACTAACAAATCTTTAATTAGATGTTCCCGAACTATATAAGTGAGGGTAATATAGTTTGATAAAAATAGTGGGAGATACTAATTTAAAATAAAGAACTAAATTTATTTTGGTATGCAAAGTTAATAAAATAAATGTTTGCTAAAAATGTTGTCTTTTCCCATGCAGAATTTTAAAAAATGTCAAAATCACTAATCTTACTACGAAGCATACTTGATGCGAATAAGCTTACCGGGCCGAATTATGAGGACTGGCTAAGAAATCTGAGAATTGTTCTCACTGCTGAAAAGATTTCTTATGTCTTAAATTCAATTATCCCTGAATCTGTTTCGGAAACAGCCTCTGAGGAAGAGATTGCCACTTTCAATAAGTGGCAAGATGATGCATCTGTGGCTCAATGCATCATGCTCGCATCCATAAATAACAAGCTTCAGCGTCAGCACGTAAATATGGATGCTCCTGCTATGTTGCTTCACCTCAAGGAGTTGTATGGTGAACAGAGTAGGACTGCTAGATATGAGATATCTAAGGAGATCTTCTAATCTCGGATGACCGAGGGCACTTCCGTCGAGACTCATGTTCTAAAGGTAATCAATTTGATTAAACGCCTTGGACAGCTTGGGTTCGTCATGGATGGGGAGTTGAGTCAAGACTTGGTCTTGCAGTCACTCCGTGAGACCTTCTCACAGTTTGTGGTTAATTTTCACATGAATAAGCTAGATGTCAGCTTGCCTGAGCTGCTTAACATGCTGAAAACAACAGAAGGTCACTTCTCATCCAAGAAGAACCATGTCTTGATGGTGGATTCTTCCAATAAAAGGAAGAGGCCCAAGGTGTCTTCTGAAAAGAAGAAATCCAAGAAGGCTAAGGAAAAGGGGAAAGAAAATGAACAAAAAAAACCTGAACCAGCTAAAGGAATGTGCTTTCATTGCAACAAGCCTGGACTAGAAGAGGAACTGCAAGAAGTTTCTAACAGAGAAGAAGCTTGGAGAAGCTTCGACTTCCAATCAAGGTTTGTTTATGATTGAAATTAATTTTTCTGAAAGTCATAATTCTACTTGGGTATTGGATACCGGCTGTGGGTCTCACATATGTAACACTGTGCAGGGACTGATCAGAAGTAGAAAGCTGAACAATGAAGAGGTGATCCTACGAGTGGGGAATGGAGCAAAGTTTGCTGCATTAGCTGTAGGAACTTATTGTTTAGCAATGCCCTCGGGCAAGACCATTTATCTTAATAATTGTTATTATGTTTCAAATATTATTAAAAACATTATTTCAATTTCTGTATTGGATATGGAAGGATTTGACGTTATTATAAAGAACAATGGTTGTTCTATTTATAAAGACGATGTTTTATATGGTATTGGAAATTTGCGAAATGGACTTTATACACTTGACTTACAAGAAAATATATTTTAAATTGAACAAACTAAGAAAAGGAAAAGAGATGATATTAATTATACCTACATGTGGCACTATAGACTCGGTCATATCAATGAAACAAGATTATCCAAGTTGCATAAAGATGGGCTCCTAGAGCTATCCGATTATGAATCATATCCAACTTGTGAATCTTGTCTCATGGGTAAAATGACTAAATCTCCTTTTAGTGGAAAAGGAGAAAGAGTTACAGAGTTGTTGGCATTAATTCACACAGACGTTTGTGGACCTATGACAACAAGTGCACGGGGTGGGTATTCTTATTTTATTACTTTCACTGATGATCACTCAAGATTTGGATATGTGTATTTAATGAAATACAAATCAAAATCATTTAAAAAGTTCAAAGAGTTCAGAAGTGAAGTAGAGAAACAAACGGGAAAGAGTATTAAGATACTTCGATCAGATCGAGGTGGAGAATACATAAGCGGTGAGTTTCTCAATTGTCTCAAAGAAAATGGTATAATCTCACAATGGACTCCTCCAGGTACACCACAGTTAAATGGAGTATCTGAAAGGAGAAATCGAACACTGTTGGACATGGTTCGATCTATGATGAGTTTTACCGACCTTCTAATTTTCTTCTGGGGATATGCCCTAGAAACGACTGCATACCTACTTAACAAGGTACCTACCAAATCCGCCCCAAAGACTCCATATGAGATGTGGAAAGAAAGGAAACCAAATCTTAAGCATGTTAAGACTTGGGGTTGTCCAAGTTATGTCAAAAAGTTTGAAAATGATAAGCTACAGACTAAATTCGATAAGTGTAGATTTGTGGGATACCCTAAAGAAACCATAGGGTATTATTTCTATCATCCTACTGATCAAAAGGTGTTTGTTGCAAAACATGCTACCTTCCTGAAGAAAGAGTTTATCCATGAAGGGGTCAGTGGGCGTAAGATATATCTTGAAGAAGTTCAAGAACCACAAATTACCACAGATCAAAGTCAAGTACCTAACCAAGTAGAAAAACCTACTGTACCACACCCTGTTCATAAATCTGGAAGAGTACCAAAGATACCTGAGAGGTATGGATTCGTTATAGAGGATGACAATGAGGTACACATCATGAATGATGATGATCCATTGAATTACGAACAAGCTATGAGTAATAAAGACTCGGGAAAATAGCTTGAAGCCATGAAATCCGAAATGGACTCCATGTATGAAAATAAAGTCTGGACTTTGGTTTCACCACCTGAAGGTATTAAGCCTATTGGGTGTAAATGGGTTTTTAAGAGAAAGACTGGAGCAGACGGAAAGGTAGAGACCTATAAGGCCCGACTGATTGCAAAAGGTTTCAAACAAAGACAAGGAGTTGACTATGATGAAACCTTCTCACCAGTAGCCATGCCCAAGTTCATTCGGATTTTGCTTGCAATTGCAGCTTACAACGACTATGAGATCTGGCAGATGGACGTGAAAACGGCCTTCCTCAATGGAAAACTTGAGGAGGATGTGTATATGACACAGCCAGAGGGATTTATTTCAAAAGTTGGAACAAATCAAGTCTGTAAGCTACAATGATCCATTTATGGGTTGAAGCAAGTTTCTCGTAGATGGAACATTCGTTTTGATGAGACAATCAAAGAGTTTGATTTTATCAAAAACGAGGATGAACCATGTGTATACAAGAAGGTTAGTGGGAGCGCAATATCATTCCTTGTATTATATGTTGATGATATATTACTGATAGGGAATGACATTCCTATGTTACAATCAATTAAAATCTGGTTATCTAAAAACTTCTCCATGAAGGACTTGGGTGAAGCATCCTATATTTTGGGGATAAAGATCTATAGAGATAGATCTAAAAGGATGCTCAGCTTATCCCAAGGAACGTACATTGATATGATGCTAAAGAGGTTTAGCATGGAAGATTCCAAAAGAGGTCTCATGCCGATGACCCATGGAATACATCTCTCCAAGAAACAGGCCCCAAAGACACCTGAGGAGAGAGACCATATGAGTAAGATCCCTTATGCTTCTGCAATAGGATCTATCATGTACGGTATGATATGTACTAGACCGGATGTTGCTCATGCACTTAGTGTAACGAGCAGATACCAGTCGAATCCAGGAGAAGAGCACTGGAAGGCAGTGAAAAATATCTTAAAGTACTTGAGAAGGACTAAAGATATTTTTCTTGTCTACGGTGGGTCTGAATTAAAACTCGAGGGATTCACGAACTCAAGTTTTCAAACAGACCAAGATGACAGTAAATCTGTTTCAGGGTATGTGTTTACTTTGAACGAAGGCGCAGTGAGTTGGAAGAGTTCCAAGCAGCAAACAGTTGCTGATTCAGTGAGAGAGGCAGAGTATATAGCTGCAAGTGAAGCTGCAAAGGAAGCTGTTTGGATGAAGAAGTTCATAGCTGAACTTGGAGTTGTTCCTAGCATTGGACAAGCAGTTCCCGTATCCGTATACTGTGACAACACCGGAGCGGTTACACAGGCTAAGGAACCCAGGTCTCATCAGAAATTTAAACACGTGTTGCGGCGATTTCACTTGATCAGGGAGATCACTGAAAGAAGAGACGTCACCTTGGAGCGTGTGGACACTCAAGACAACATTGCAGATCCATTTACTAAAGCTCTAACACAACAGCAGTTTGATCGTCACTTAGAGAAGATTGGTATGAGATACCATAGCGATTAGCTTTAGTGCAAGTGGGAGATTGATAGTAGTGTGCATACAAGCCAATAATGTATAATGATAAAGCACATACATTGTAAACAATATTATTTATTTATTAATAAAATATTAATTTAAGGCATTTAATTATCTACATGGTGCTGTTTTTATAATATGTAAATAACCCACAGTTTTAAGCAATGCTTTTAGAATCATGATGAGATCATGCTAATGAGATCTAAATTCTTAGAAAGCTTAAAAACTAAAATAGTTCCCAATTGTGGGATTACTAAAATGGGGATTAGTAAATCCAGATAGATTGGTACATATGTTGCTTGCTCATTGGATGAAGATGACTGATCTCATGGTCATTTGTGTGGAGACGCTAAAACAAGTATGTAGGTGCTTATTGGAGAATAAGTTCACTGAACGTGACTCGCTATGGAATACCTAATGGAGTTTTACTCGTCTGTCAATAAGAATTCCTAATGTGATAGTAGTACAAGTGATCCTTGGACTTGAGATCATCATAGTATATTGTATATAATAAATTATACTTTGACTTATTCCTTAAGGCCTTTTAAGGCTTATATAGGGTATGCTTGGGTATAATGAGTTACATATGGAGATAATGAATGATCAATAAAGAATCTACCACCTCTAGTAAAAGACGAAATATGTCCTATGTGATTCGTTAAATGACAACCCAGGAATCCTTGGCCAAGGTAAAATGAAATTAAAAAGAGGTTTCTAATTTGTATTATTTGGAGTTGTGCATTTTCTAATCGAAATACATATGATTAAATAAATTAAGACTTGACAGTAAATCCATGTCTTATATTTAATTGGGACATTGTATGGTGGAAGGATTGAATTGTACGGTAACTATTAACTCACAGGTTCTTTTATAATTAATGTTGAAATCTATATTATCTAAAAAGTCGTTGATCGCTAAGGAGGCTTATCCCTATTGTAGAATAAATGTTATTTATTTAAATAGATTATTAGTTTAATTTATTTATTTAAATAAGATTAGAATTGTTCTAATTAATTTATTCACAACCGGTTTAATATGGAGAACCTAAAGGGTCACACCATAAAAGGAAGAATAATTATTTAAGAAGAAAATGACATGATAGTAATAATGCATTAAGTGTAATTAATTTAATCTATGGTGATAGAATAAATTAAATAACTTAATGTTTATTATTTAATATTTTAGAAATATTAAATATAAATTAATAAGAGGAGTCTTATTAATATTATTATTATTATTATTATTTTAATTCTAAAGGAGTTTAGGAATTAATATAATAGCAGTACTCTCTCTCAATCCTAATAAGATTAGGATATAAATTAATTAAAAGTGTTTAATTAATTAATTAAATAAAATCCTATTCTAATTGGATTAGGAGGGTTAACCTAATATCTATATAAGAGAGTCTTATATCAGAAATAAGGTACGTGAATTTTTCCAAAGGTTGGGAGTACACATATTCTATAGAGATAGAAACAAGGGTTAAGCTAATAACCCATCTTCCTGAGTTCTTCATCTTCCTTGGTGGATCACCGTTAGAGGCCAAATATTTGGGTGGCTGACATTAATCAAGGGAAAGAGCCACTACAGAGAAATCAAAGGAATCAAAGGAGTAGAACTTGTACCTGAGGAAGCTTGGATCTTCAAAGGTATAATTCCATCATCTCCTTCTATGTATTGACTGATAATTGATGCACAAGAAAGATCATGGTTAAGGGTTTGTAAGAAAATTTTAAAATCTAATTTTTCATCCCTTCCGCTGCGTTTATGTAATTTGATTGCATGTTTATGTTTCTAGAAAACCCAACAAACCCACCATTGGAAAGAACATGATAGTAATCTTCTCATTTTTCTTTGGGATTTATTGGGTCAACCAAGGATAATTCCCAAGTCCTATGATATCTATTATAACCTAGAAGCATGGCCTCCCCATGTACGAAGGTTTTCTTGAGCATTTTTCAAAGATTTTAATTCCAAAAATAGTTATTGACTGTACCTTTATGTAATGTATCATTGATAAGGAGGGTGGGTACTGTATTTGTATTAAAACTCATACTTTATGTGTGGTCGTATTGTGCATGACAATTTGATATAAAAGATTTGTATTTGAATTCTGTACCATGTTTTTCTTGGCGACTCAGAATGGGTTATGGGTTGAACCTATTTTGGGGGCGTCACAATATGGATGTAAATATATTTTTTCTGTGCATATTTGAGATGTGCAGGTTTATTGGCTTCCCTCTGTGAGCCTAGGAATCATGGGATTCATGATCAAACTGATCAGAAACTGATTCCCACGATGGACAAACTTCACTTTACAAATGTACCTTGCCAATTTTTCTGTAAATTGTACATCCAAAAGACCTTAAAACGGTTATCGGAGTTTAAAGTCTCAACATAGTGAAAATATAATTTATTGTGTCAGAGTCACTCCGATGGCTGTCATACTCATGAGAAGACTGGCACTTGTATATATTCTGTGGTCGAGGATGCTTCGCAGCCCGACAATCACCATTCAAATTGAGCTAAAAGGCTAAAAAGATATTTTTTTTTTTTAAAAAAAAGGAGGTATCTATATGCTTCAATTTCTACGTGAGCGTAAGGGTTTGAAAACTTGCTTTCAAAACATCATTTTAATAATCTTGTCTAACAAAGAGACTTTTGTAAATCAAATCAAACCTTTCGTATGTAGGTTCAACGAAGCATGTCCATACTCCCAAATCAAGCGTAGGCCCAATTTCTTCCAGCATTCACACATACATTGCAGATTTAAAAGGAAAATATTGAAAAGATGTGGTACCGTGTTTACACGGGAGTTGTGGGGTGCCTAACACCTTCCCCACACTTAACCAAGCCCCGAACTTAGAACTTCGATTTCAAAGATTAAGTTTCAACATTGTCTAGCAATTAGGGCTCTTTTCAAACAAAACTCGATTGAGTTGGTACAACCATTTCAAATCTACCAACTGACGACTTTGTAAAATGTTTAAATCATCGACATGATACATGTTGGTCTTTTTCTAAAAAATCCCTTCCAAACCTTTTTCCCAAAAAAGATAAAATAAGGGTAAACAAAATTTAGGAAGAGAGAAAGATCCGGGTCCAACTCGAACTGGATTTTTTCCCGACATCGACAGCATGATTTTCTCTATTATTGTATCTTGAAAGATTTTGATGAAAGTTTCTAGATGACCTTTCATGAAAATGAGATTCTCTTGTTGTGATGATGGGTGTAGTGTAAGTTCCTTTTGGTACCCAAAGCATTTTCCCTTTATAGTTTCTATTTTTGGCATTACATGAGTAAATAGAATGACTATTCCTATTACAGTAAGAACATTTAGTAAAAGGAGATGTATGACCTTTTTCTTTGCTTTTAAAATAGTAGAGTCCTTTGTCTTTTGTCTTACTAGATTCTCCGATATATCCTAATCCTTCTTTATTAAAACCACATTTTTGTTGACTGAGCATAACATCAAGATTTTCTTTTTCTTTTGTAAATTTAATGATTGTTGAGTTTAAATCATCACGTTCTATAGTCAAAATTCTAATTTGATTTATTAAGGTGGATTCTTCATTTTTCTCTTTTATTTGTTGAGAAGAACTTTCCTCCTTAACTGTTTTAATTTCTTTACTTAACTCTTGATTTAGTGTTTGAGAATCTTCAATAAGTACAACAATAGTTGAATTTTCTATTTCGAGATTTTTATATTTATTTTTTAATTTCTCTAGTTCTTCTTTTAATACAAGATTTTCTGAAGAGTCATTTTCTAGTTTCTCATTTTCTTCTTTTAAAGTTTCATTAATTATGATTAAATTTGAATTTTCTATTTCTAGATTTCTATTAATCTTAATTAATTTTTCTAATGAAACTTTTAGTTTACTAAAATCTTCTTTAATAATTTTATTATCTTCATAAAGACAATTATATGCTTCTTATAGTTCATGATGTTCTTCATTTTATTATCTAAACTAAGTGTGACAAATGAAGTACTAGTTAATTGATGTTCTGAATTTACCTCGAATTTTGGTGATGATTCATTGTCTGCCATTAGACATAGATTTGTGATTTCCTCGGGTTGTTCAGCAGTTCCTTCTTCATCACCACTACAAGAAAACAGGGATGCGAATGAAATTTTGTCTTCACATGAGGAGTTTTCTAGTGAAGGAACAGCGAAGAAAAAAAATGTAGTGACAATATAGTTATTAGCGAAAGAAACATCCTTCACAATTTATATTTTTTCTTTCGCAAATTTGAGGTGGTAGAAGAATATTTGACGCCAATTTATGATGAAAATTTGCGTGAAAAAAAACTATCAATGAAGAAATTATTACTCACTATATATTATTGTTCAAAGGTTTTTTGTCAGAGATAAAATTGGTCACTGCTTTGATCTAAATAATTTTTAAAAATTTAATTGTGGTGAATATAAATACATTAATTTTTTATATTAGTAAATTTATTTTTAATAACATTTTTAAGTAACTTAGAATATCGACTATTTCTTTTAATAAACTATAAAGTAAATAACTATACACTACGTTAAACTTTAAAATTTCATACATCGATCATGACAAAAAAAGAGGACAAAAAAAGAATATAGCGGAGTTCTTTTGTTGAATAGAGCACAAATGCCAAAAAAAATATTCATATGTTCTACACAAAAAGTTAAATTTGAGTTTGTTCTTTAATTTATAATATACTACAATTCAAATTTTATTCTTAATAATAATTTTAAATAATTTATAATATTAATTGTATAATTAAAATATTAAGTTAAAATAATTTAAATTTTAAAATATTATAAATTGACAATAAGCAAAATTATAATAATTATGACTTTTTGTGTGGAACAGATTACAAATGTTAAAATATTACTTTTTTGTTCTACAAAATAGTTATATTTCAATTTGTTATAATTAATTTATGATATCCTAAAATTTAAATTTAGATTTATCTTTCAGTTTTTGAAATAATAATTTTGGATATAAGATTATTTTTAAAAGAGTTACTGTGACGCCTTTAGAATAGATCCAATCAACCCAACCCATTATGAGTCGCCAAATACATGGTACAGAATTCAAATATAATCTTTTATATCACACGGTAGTGCAAAATACGACCACACAACTGTGAGTGTCCATACAAATATGTAGAAAATATAAACATTCAAACTAAGTCCTCATTACAATTATTATCACACTATTTTATAAAAATAGTGAGGACTACTACTACTCTAACTCGGACCATCACTCTGTCCCCCGACTAGTCCCTGCAAAATTCTCATTTCCTGAAGGGGATAATAGATGAAAAGGGTGAGCTCAACTAGCCCAGTAAAGAATATTATGACTAAGATCATGAAAAATAAATTATCGTTAGTCTTCAATAAATCGGATAAAATAATATGAACAACAAGTTTTAGATCAATAACTGCAGCGAAAATAACAATATATCAGAAGAGTTAAATAGAGAATGATGTCTACTATCTTCTATGATTTAAAAGTCCATCATCAATATTTTATTCCTGTCAATCAATATATATCTCAAATCAAATATTCATCTTTGCACCACGGGCCAAAGATATTCATTTGTATCATCAGTGGTCATGTTCATCTCAACACCTGTCATCTTTACACTTCAGGCCAAAGATATTCATCAGGTAATCATTCATCTTTGCACTACATGCCAAAGATATTCATCAAATAATCATTCATCTTTGCACTACAGGCCAAAGATATTCTTTTGTATCATCATTTAGGACTGAGGATGATGAAAAATAATATAAATAACGAATCCAGTGAGATAAAGGACAAAGATTAGGGATTCGTAATTTAGTTTATCCAAAATGAAGAATACTCCATAATAATTAATTGTGGAGCAAAATTCAAGAATGAAGATCAAAACTTAGATCCAATCAAAGATAGGAACCATAATAGCCAACTTGGACAAAGAAAAGAAAATTTAATTTTTCTGTGAATAGTACCGTATTCATGAATAATGTCGTATACGTGAATAGTGCTGTATACGTGATAGTAACCCCGACATGAAAAGGTAGAAATTTTCATAAGAAAAATCATACTTCGTGAATAGTACTCGTATTCGTGAATAGTGTCGTATACGTGAATAGTGCCGTATACGTGAATAGTAATCCCGACGAAAAAGGTAAAAATTTTATAATAAAATTCATACCAATATTTCCATGAAATGATATTGAAACCAATAACATCATTTACGGGAAAAAAATAACATCCCTTACCTCAAAAGAAAAGTACTTTTGACTGGAATATCGAATATGCAACTGAAAGAAACTTGCGCTGAATAGTAACACTCAAAGTATCTAAATACTCACAAAAATACGCTCGATATTATAGAGAGAGAAAACTTCTGATTCTAGTGTGATTTTTAAATTCTAATTCAGCACCCTATTTATAGAAAAATGCTTAGAACACCAAAGCAAAAAATTTAATAAAATAATATTTTATTTAAAAAAAATTTACGCCCACCTTTTGACCAAATTCATCAGCCACCACCAGTGGGGCCCACCAACATTAAAAAAATGTTTTTCTTTTAAAAAACATTTATAACCCCAAAAATCAATTATTCTAGAACTTCAATCATTCATAAAAAATAACCCTTTTATCAGAAAAATTCTAATCTTATGTCTATTCTATAGGAAATTTAATTCTCTACAACTTCGTAGAAGAAAATTTTTTCAAATTCCAAACGAAAAATGACCGAAATCCACATACGGATGATTTTCCACACCTCCATTTCGACAAAATACTGATAAAACACATCAGCACTAATTCCTTCATTTATATCCACATAAAATAAATATTTTCATATCATATAAATCAATAATTAATTATTCACAAATAATATTACAGAACTACAATATTGACAACCAGGTTGTTCCCAGGAAAGAGAGGGCTTTCCGATAAGGATTTCTTCTTATTGGCGCGCAATTAGGTGACCAAACCCTTTTCCTAGACAGAACTTCCTTAGACATTGCCAATAATGCTATCTAATAATATTATTCAAATAATATAAATTATTGATTTGATAATGGAAAATACTGTGTAGTAACAATTATTGGATCAACAATAATATAAAAATACTGTGCAATACCGTGTGCTACTGTGCAACAACGCGCATTACTTTACTTTACCCACGAGTATTCCAACAGTGTTAACAGTAATAACTACGCCGTTATTTATACAAAACTTATTCTTGTCATTTTCTTCATCCGACAGTTTTCCGTTATGGGGCCCACAAATGGCTGCGCCGTTGTACGAATATTCCCCGACAACAAGAATATTCCACGACCAAACGAATATTCCCCAACAACAAGAATATTTTATAACCACTTGCTTATTTAAAATATTTGCGCATTTTACCCATAACTTCCCACATTAATCAAATCAACCCCTTCCTATTTCAAAATAATAAATAAAAGAAATTCAATTTTATTCATAAAAAGTTGGGGTCTTACAGTTTTTTTTTAAAAAAATATTATCAGTCTTTTTTTGGAATAGAGTTCCTAATTTATATTAATTGTGTTTGTAAGTTCTTATTTGAGGGTTGAGGGAAGGGAAGGCAAAAAAAATTAAAGAACAGAGTCCCTAAAAAACAATTATACTATTTTCGACAGTTTTCTCTCTTCGCTCCGCCGCTTGCTCCTCCGTGTTTGCTCCGCCGCTGTGGTTCTCTTGTCCGCTATCAATTTCTTCGATTTGCTTCTTTCTGTTGAAATCTCTGGTAAGATTCCCAGAGATTTCCAAATCATGTACCCTAATTTTTTCAAATTTGTTATTGCAACAATCTGTGTAATATAATTAGAATAGTTTGGTGGTAATTCGAGGTTATCAGGCCTCCTTTTGTAATCTGTATTGATGTGAATTTCCTTGCATTCCTTAAAAAGAATAACAGTACATATAGGACTACTTACCATTTACAGAAATGTGGGGCATGACCCAATAAACATGGAATGGAAATAACTGACCCATACCTATTTACATATAACTTCCCATAAAGCATTACCAGACCCACTACATAGACTCCTAGACCCACTACACAGACTCCTAAACCCACTACACAGACTCAGTCAAACTAAATAACACAAAGTAATGAAACACATCAAAACGACATCACTTGACAACATGAAAACACACATCACTTTCAGACACCCAGCTCATAACAAAATTTGCTTCTATGATTGACTTCGTTTCTATGGTCCATGGTGGGCTCTTTTGGGTGTTATGCTATCCTTGGACCATGCTTCAAAACTTTATTTTCAGATCTTTAATGTGTAATTTGCTCTTAAGATTCAATAGTACATATATGATGTATTTGGTTTAATTTGATAATTTTTCATGCTTCAGTCTAGTGTATTAGATCCTCTACTGTTTATATATACTCTTTCAGTTAGTCATGTGTCAATTTGTAGGTATTATGTATTAGTAAATGTAATATATATATATATATATATCTAGAAAATATGAAAGGTGTATTAGTGCAGTATATATATGTAATATATGTATATGCTGGAACTAAAGTTAGATTTATAGGATATGAAGGGAGCTAAATATTAAAGAAGCATGATGTGGTTAATTCCAAGTTAAGTTTAGACTGACTAGACGAAGTTAAGCATGAGTTGTAATGATTTTTAACCATTAACAACCCATGCCATTAGTATATTGTTACGAATGAACTAACTATTTGCAAAAAGAGTAAAGCAGAGAGAAATATCAAAAGAAGAATGTTTATAGATTTTTTGATATCAGCTAATACATCATCCTCACTGCTATATAGTCATCTGCTCACACATTTCTCAAGCTTCTCTAACAACCTTGTCTGCTAAATGAAGACACGTGTCAAGGACTATTTTTGGAAATAAAACAACTTCTAATTAAACATTGCTTTTGGAGCTAACTGATATATTCTCCTTATTCAGCCTTGCATTCTTGACAACTCCCCATTACTTGAAGAGATACTTGTCCCCAAGGATTAAAATCTAGATATTGTTCCTGTAATTTGCTCCACTCCTCCCAGGTTGCATCCTTCGGAATCTTATGAGACCACTGAACCAAGACCATTGTCGCTGGTCGTTGTCCCTTCTTTATCAATCGCCTATCCAGAATGGCCACGGGTAGTGGTCTTAATTCTTTCACATGGTCTGTTTGTGGTAAGTCTGACTGAACCACTTTGGCCTCTCCAATTTTCTTCTTCAGCTGCGAGACATGGAATACATTGTGTATTTTGGCACTGGTTGGAAGCTTCAGTTTATAAGCTACCTTCCCAATCTTTTGGGTCACAGTATAAGGTCCATAATACTTTGCAGAAAGCTTAAAGTTTTTTCTTTGTGAAACTGACATCTGCCGATTGATAGTAGTGTGCATACAAGCCAATCATGTATGATGATAAAGCACTTACTTTGTAAACAATCTTATTTATTTATTAATAAAATATTCATTTATTAAAGGCATTTAATTATCTACATGGTGCTGTTTTTATAATATGTAAATAACCCATAGTTTTAAGCAATGCTTTTAGAATCATGATGATGATCAGGCTAATGAGATCTAAATTCTTAGAAAGCTCTAAAACTAAAATAGTTTCCAATTGTGGGATTACTAAAAAGGGGATTAGTAAATCCGGATAGATTGGTACATATGTTGCTTGCTCATTGGATGAGGATGATTGATCTCATGATCATTTGTATGGAGACACTAAAGCAAGTATGTAGGTGCTTATTGGAGAATAAGTTCACTGAACGTGACTCGCTATGGAATACCTAATGGAGTTTTACTCGCCTGTCAATAGGAATTCCTAATGTGATAGTAGTACAAGTGATCCTTGGACTTGAGATCATCATAGTATCTTGTATGTAATGAATTATACTTTGACTTATTCCTTAAAGTCCTTTAGGGTATATAAAAGGGTATGCTTGGGTATAATGAGTTACATATGGAGATAATTAATGATCAATAAAGAATCTACCACCTCTAGTAAAAGAGGAAATATGTCCTATGTGATTCGTTAAATGACAACCCAGGAATCCTTGGCCAAGGTAAAATGAAATTGGAAAGGAGTTTCTAATTTGCATTATTTGGAGTTGTGCATTTTCTAATCGAAATACATATAATTAAATAAAATAAGACTTGACAGTAAATTCATGTCTTATATTTAATTGGGACATTGTATGGTGGAAGGATTGAATTGTATGGTAACTATTTACTCACAGGTTCTTTTATGATTAATGTTGAAATCTATATTATCTGGAAAGTCGTTGATCGCTAGGGAGGCTTATCCCTATTGTAGAATAAATATTATTTATTTAAATAGATTATTAGTTTTATTTATTTATTTAAATAAGATTAGAATTGTTCTAATTGATTTATTCACAACCGGTTTAATATAGAGAACCTAAAGGGTCACACCATAAAAGGAAGAATAATTATTTAAGAAGGTAATGGCATAATCGTAATAATGCATTAGGTGTAATTAATTTAATCTATAGTGATAGAATAAATTAAATAGCTTAATGTCTATTATTTAATATTTTGGAAATATTAAATATAAATTAATAAGTGGAGTCTTATTAATATTATTACAATTATTATTATTTTAATTTCTAAATGAGTTTAGTAATTAATTTAATATTAGTACTCTCATTTATTCCTAATAAGATTAGGAGACAAATTAATTAAATGAATTTAATTAATTATTCCCCATGTGGTGGGAAGCCTAAATTAATTAAAGGAGTTTAATTAATTAAAAGAAATCCCATGTCTAATAGGATTAGAAGGGTTGACCAATATCTATATAAGAGGAGTCTTATAATAGATATCAGTTGAGGCAATTCCAATTGTTGGAGAGTACTCCTTTTCTATAGAGGATAGAAAACTAAGCCAACCACCCTCCTTCTTGATAATTCATCTTCCTTGGTGGATCACCTCTAGAGGCCAAACACTTGGGTGGCTAACGTTGATCAAAGGAAGGAATCTAACCTGAAAATTTAAGGAGATCACGAAGAACAAGGAGTTGAACTCGGACCTGTGGAAGCTTCGTTTTACAAGGGTATGATTTCATAACTTCTTATTTATCGTTTTAAATTAATAATTTGCATAAAGGATGATCCGGGTAATGGCTTTGTAGAAATTTTTTTAAACTCTGATATACCATGCTTCCGCTAATTTTTGCAATTTGATTGCATCACGATTTCGTACAAACCCAACAGTGGCATCAGAGCCAAACTTTTATGCAATTATTAATTTATTTTTGATTTCATATACATATGGGTATGTATTTAAAAATAATTTATTGGGAATAATTTTATTGTATAAAATTATTTTTTTAAGAAAAAAAAATGACGTTTTTTTTTTTGGGACGAATCACATTTTTTTTTTGGGGTGCTAATCTTGAATTCTGCAAGGAAAAGGTGTTGTCTCTTTCTTACTCCAAAAAGAAGATGACCCATCAGGAAAGGACTCTTTTAATAAACCTGCAGGACTCTTTTAATAAAAGAAGGTGACTTCTTTTTAAAAAATAAAAGTGAATTTATATTATATATATATATATATGATATATTTATATATTATATTCTAAATAATTTTATAATTAAAATAAAGAGTTTATTTTAATCTTGAAATTGGATTTCATGCAATTTAAAATTGCCCATTAAATGATACTCATATATATATGGAATGTTTTAATTCATGAGATGAATATTTATTTATTGATATATATGGTGATATGTATGATAATAAATGGGGATTGATTATGGACTATTTGACCAATGTGATTGGATTTTATTTTAGTTGAATGCTTGAATGAATGGGTTTTATTAAATGGGGTCTGTGTACCTCGTCTTCTCTAATTTTTTTTCTTGATGTAAAATTCTATCTCCCTCCTATGTACTTCCCCTTGACTGCTGATCAAGGTTTCTATTTAAATTAAATAGTTTAATGTAATAGAAATAGTTAGAATTATCTTGAAGAAATTGGAGACCAAGGAGCAAGGAGCGCGTGAAGACCTGTTTGTATGGAGCCCGGGTTTAAATGCAATAGTTATATTTAAATTTAAATTCTTGCACTCCTAGGTTTGACCTTTTGGTTCACTTGGTGGCTCTAGTGAACCAAACTAGAATAAAAGTCCATAATCAATCCGGGTAGAATATAATATTCTATATTGCATGCTAAATATTATATATATTGTATTTTATGCAAACATACTTCGCATGTTTAATAAAATGACGCGTATTTTATATATATGTGTGCATGCGCGCTAAACAAGATGAGACAAATAATAACAAATCCCTCAAAGAAATAATATTAAGTCCGAAGCCTTCAAATAATATTTGGAATATCGAACGTCGCCTTTTAGCATGATAAATTAATAGAGTATTAAATATTTAATATGAGCTTGTTGTGCTATCCACAAGGCGAGTATTGCGTATTTAAGATGTTAATTAATCACATTTGATGCTTATCAAGAAAATTGAACGATCTAGTCTTGTTGTGCTATCCACAAGGACGAACATTTTTCTTTTTTGAATTTATGGAAGTGCTAGGCTGGACTTAACTTAAATCATTTTAGTTCGGATGTGCACACACTTGACCATTATGATTTAAGAGGCAAAATAAAAGGAGTTATATAGTGATGTAATTGACAAGAGTTGTCTACCTATTTATTTGTATATCGCTTGTTGTGCTATCCACTAAGGTTATATACATTTGAAATGGGATCCTTATTCTCACTAGCAAATCTTTAATTAGATGTTGCCGAACTATATAAGTGAGGGTAATATAGTTTGATAAAAATAGTGGGAGATACCAATTTAAAATAAAGACCTAAATTTATTTTGGTATGCAAAATTAATAAAATGAATGTTTGCTAAAATGTTGTTTTTCACATGCAGAATTTTAAAAATGTCAAAATCACTAATTTCACTGCGAAGCATACTTGATGCTAATAAGCTTATCGGGCCGAATTATACGGACTGGCTAAGAAATCTGAGAATAGTTCTCACTGCTGAAAAGATTTCTTATGTCCTAAACTCACCTGTCCCTGGAACTGTTCCAGAAACAGCCTCTGAGGAAGAGATTGCCACCATTGTAAAGTGGCAAGATGATGCATCTGTGACTCAATGCATCATGCTCGCATCCATGAATAACGAGCTTCAGCGTCAGCACGAAAACATGGATGCTCCTACTATGTTGATTCACCTCAAGGAGTTGTATGGTGAACAAAGTAGGACTGTTAGATATGAGATATTTAAGGAGCTCTTCCGATCTCGGATGACCAAGGGCAAAGTGAACATAAAGGAACAAAAGAAATCTGATCCATCTAGCAAAGGAATGTGCATCCATTGCAACGAGCCGGGTCATTGGAAGAGGAACTGCAAGAAGTTTCTGGCAAAGAAGAAGCTTGGAGAAGCTTCGACTTCCAATCAAGGTTTGTTTATGATTGAAATTAATTTTTCAGAAAGTCAAAATTCTACTTGGGTATTGGATACCGACTGTGATTCTCACATATGTAATAATGTGAAGGGACTGGTCAGAAATAGAAAGCTGAGCAATGATGAGGTCATCCTACGAGTGGGGAATGGAGCAAAGGTTGCTGCATTAGCTGTAGGGACTTATTGTTTAGTAATGCCTTCGGGGCAAGTCCATTTATCTAAATAATTGTTATTTTATTCCGAATATTATTAGAAACATTATTTCTATTTCTGTATTGGATATGGAAGGATATGACGTTATTATAAAGAACACCAGTTGTTCAATTTATAAAGACGATGTTTTATATAGTATTGGAAATTTGCGAAATGGACTTTATATACTTGACTTGCAAGAAAATATATTTCAAATTGAACAAACTAAGAAAAGGAAAAGAGATAATATTAATTATACCTACATGTGGCACTGTAGACTCGGTCATATCAATGAAACAAGATTATCCAAGTTGCATAAGGATGGGCTCCTAGAGCTATCCGATTATGAATCATATCCAACTTGTGAATCTTGTCTCATGGGTAAAATGACTAAATCTCCTTTTAGTGGAAAAGGAGAAAGAGTTACAAAGTTGTTGGCATTGATTCACACAGACGTTTGTGGACCTATGACAACAAGTGCACGGGGTGGGTATTCTTATTTTATTACTTTCACCGATGATCACTCAAGATTTGGATATGTGTATTTAATGAAATACAAGTCAGAATCATTTGAAAAGTTCAAAGAGTTCAGAAGTGAAGTAGAGAAACAAACGGGCAAGAGTATAAAGATACTTCGATCAGATCGAGGTGGAGAATACTTAATCGGTGAGTTTCTCAATTGTCTCAAAGAAAATGGTATAATCTCACAATGGACTCCTCTAGGTACACCACAGTTAAATGGAGTATCTGAAAGGAGAAATCGAACACTGTTGGACATGGTTCGATCCATGATGAGTTTTACCGACCTTCCAATTTATTTCTGGGGATATGCCCTAGAAATGGCTGCATACCTACTTAACAAGGTACCTACCAAATCCGCCCCAAAGACTCCATATGAGATGTGGAAGGGGAGGAAACCAAATTTAAGCATGTTAAGACTTGGGGTTGCCCAGCTTATGTCAAAAAGTTTGAAAATGATAAGCTACAGACTAAATTCGATAAGTGTAGATTTGTGGGATACCCTAAAGAAACTTTAGGGTATTATTTCTATCATCCAACTGATCAAAAGGTGTTTGTTGCGAAACATGCTGCCTTCTTGGAAAAGGAGTTTATCCATGAAGGGGTCAGTGGGAGTAAGATATATCTTGAAGAAGTTCAAGAACCACAAATTACCACGGATCAAAGTCAGGTACCTGACCAAGTAGAAGAACCTACTATGCCACACCCTGTTCGTAAATCTGGAAGAGTACCGAAGATACCTGAGAGGTATGGATTCGTTATAGAGGATGACGATGAGGTACACATCATGAATGATGATAATCCATTGAATTACGAACAGGCTATGAGTAATAAAGACTCAGGAAAATGGCTTGAAGCTATGAAATCCGAAATGGACTCCATGTATGAAAACAAAGTATAGACTTTGGTTTCACCACCTGAAGGCATTAAGCCTATTGGGTGTAAATGGGTCTTTAAAAGAAAGACTGGAGCGGACGGCAAGGTAGAGACTTATAAGGCCCGACTAGTTGCAAAAGGTTTCAAACAAAGACAAGGAGTTGACTATGATGAAACCTTTTCACCAGTAGCTATGCTCAAGTCCATTCAGATTTTGCTTGCGATTGCAGCTTATAACGACTATGAGATCTGGCAGATGGACGTGAAAACGGCCTTCCTCAATGGGAAACTTGAGGAGGATGTGTATATGACACAGCCAGAGGGATTTGTTTCAAAGGTTGGAACAAATCAAGTCAGTAAGCTGCAACGATCCATTTATGGATTGAAGCAAGCTTCTCGTAGATGGAACATTCGTTTTGATGAGACAATCAAAGAGTTTGATTTTATCAAAAACGACGATGAACCATGTGTGTACAAGAAGGTTAGTGGGAGCGCAGTTTCATTCCTTGTATTATATGTTGATGATATATTACTGATAGGGAATGACATTCCTATGCTACAATCGATTAAAATCTGGTTATCTAAACACTTCTCCATGAAGGACTTGGGAGAAGCATCCTATATTTTGGGGATAAATATCTATAGAGATAGATCTAAAAGGATGCTTGGTTTATCCCAAGGAACGTACATTGATGCAATGCTAAAGAGATTTAGCATGGAAGATTCCAAAAGAGGTCTCATGCCGATGAGCCATGGAATACATCTCTCTAAGAAACAGGCCCCAAAGACACCTGAGGAGAGAGCCCGTATGAGTAAGATCCCTTATGCTTCTGCAATAGGATCTATCATATACGGTATGATATGTACTAGACCGGATGTTGCTCATGCACTTAGTGTAACGAGCAGATACCAGTCGAATCCAGGAGAAGAGCACTAGAAGGCAGTGAAGAATATCCCAAAAATACTTGAGAAGGACTAAGGATATTTTTCTTGTCTACGGTGGGTCTGAATTAAAACTCGAGAGCTTCACAGACTCAAGTTTTCAAACGAACCAAGATGACAGTAAATCTGTTTCGGGGAATATTTTTACCTTGAACGGAGGCGCAGTGAGTTGGAAGAGTTCCAAGCAGCAAACAGTTGCTGATTCAGTGACAGAGGCAGAGTATATAGCTGCAAGTGAAGCTGCAAAGGAAGCGATTTGGATGAAGAAGTTCATAACTGAACTTGGTATGGTTCTTAGCATTGGAGAAGCAGTTCCCGTTTACTGTGACAACACAGGAGCAGTTGCACAGGCTAAGGAACCAATGTCTCATCAAAAATCTAAACACGTGTTGCGACGATTTCACTTGATCAGGGAGATCATTGAAAGAAGAGACGTCACCTTGGAGCGTGTAGACTCTCAAGACAACATTGCAGATCCATTTACTAAAGCTTTAAGACAACAGAAGTTTGATCGTCACTTAGAGAAGATGGGTATGAGATACCATGGCGATTGGCTTTAGTGCAAGTGGGAGATTGATAGTAGTGTGCATACAAGCCAATCATGTATGATGATAAAGCACTTACTTTGTAAACAATCTTATTTATTTATTAATAAAATATTCATTTATTAAAGGCATTTAATTATCTACATGGTGCTGTTTTTATAATATGTAAATAACCCATAGTTTTAAGCAATGCTTTTAGAATCATGATGATGATCAGGCTAATGAGATCTAAATTCTTAGAAAGCTCTAAAACTAAAATAGTTCCCAATTGTGGGATTACTAAAAAGGGGATTAGTAAATCCGGATAGATTGGTACATATGTTGCTTGCTCATTGGATGAGGATGATTGATCTCATGATCATTTGTGTAGAGACACTAAAGCAAGTATGTAGGTGCTTATTGGAGAATAAGTTCACTGAACGTGACTCGCTATGGAATACCTAATGGAGTTTTACTCGCCTGTCAATAGGAATTCCTAATGTGATAGTAGTACAAGTGATACTTGGACTTGAGATCATCATAGTATCTTGTATGTAATGAATTATACTTTGACTTATTCCTTAAAGTCCTTTAGGGTATATAAAAGGGTATGCTTGGGTATAATGAGTTACATATGGAGATAATTAATGATCAATAAAGAATCTACCACCTCTAGTAAAAGAGGAAATATGTCCTATGTGATTCGTTAAATGACAACCCAGGAATCCTTGGCCAAGGTAAAATGAAATTAGAAAGGAGTTTCTAATTTGCATTATTTGGAGTTGTGCATTTTCTAATCGAAATACATATAATTAAATAAAATAAGACTTGACAGTAAATTCATGTCTTATATTTAATTGGGACATTGTATGGTGGAAGGATTGAATTGTATGGTAACTATTTACTCACAGGTTCTTTTATGATTAATGTTGAAATCTATATTATCTGGAAAGTCGTTGATCGCTAGGGAGGCTTATCCCTATTGTAGAATAAATATTATTTATTTAAATAGATTATTAGTTTTATTTATTTATTTAAATAAGATTAGAATTGTTCTAATTGATTTATTCACAACCGGTTTAATATAGAGAACCTAAAGGGTCACACCATAAAAGGAAGAATAATTATTTAAGAAGGTAATGGCATAATCGTAATAATGCATTAGGTGTAATTAATTTAATCTATAGTGATAGAATAAATTAAATAGCTTAATGTCTATTATTTAATATTTTAGAAATATTAAATATAAATTAATAAGTGGAGTCTTATTAATATTATTACAATTATTATTATTTTAATTTCTAAATGAGTTTAGTAATTAATTTAATATTAGTACTCTCATTTATTCCTAATAAGATTAGGAAACAAATTAATTAAATGAATTTAATTAACTAAATTAATTAAAGGAGTTTAATTAATTAAAAGAAATCCCATGTCTAATAGGATTAGAAGGGTTGACCAATATCTATATAAGAGGAGTCTTATAATAGATATCAGTTGAGGCAATTCCAATTGTTGGAGAGTACTCCTTTTCTATAGAGGATAGAAAACTAAGCCAACCTCCCTCCTTCTTGATAATTCATCTTCCTTGGTGGATCACCTCTAGAGGCCAAACACTTGGGTGGCTAACGTTGATTTAAGGAAAGAATCTAACCTGAAAATTTAAGGAGATCACGAAGAACAAGGAGTTGAACTCGGACCTGTGGAAGCTTCGTTTTACAAGGGTATGATTTTATAACTTCTTATTTATCGTTTTAAATTAATAATTTGCATAAAGGATGATCCGGGTAATGGCTTTGTAGAAATTTTTTTAAACTCTGATATACCATGCTTCCGCTAATTTTTGCAATTTGATTGCATCACGATTTCGTACAAACCCAACAGTGGCATCAGAGCCAAACTTTTATGCAATTATTAATTTATTTTTGATTTCATATACATATGGGTATGTATTTAAAAATAATTTATTGGGAATAATTTTATTGTATAAAATTATTTTTTTAAGAAAAAAAAATGACGTTTTTTTTTTGGGACGAATCACATTTTTTTTTTGGGGTGCTAATCTTGAATTCTGCAAGGAAAAGGTGTTGTCTCTTTCTTACTCCAAAAAGAAGATGACCCATCAGGAAAGGACTCTTTTAATAAACCTGCAGGACTCTTTTAATAAAAGAAGGTGACTTCTTTTTAAAAAATAAAAGTGAATTTATATTATATATATATATATATGATATATTTATATATTATATTCTAAATAATTTTATAATTAAAATAAAGAGTTTATTTTAATCTTGAAATTGGATTTCATGCAATTTAAAATTGCCCATTAAATGATACTCATATATATATGGAATGTTTTAATTCATGAGATGAATATTTATTTATTGATATATATGGTGATATGTATGATAATAAATGGGGATTGATTATGGACTATTTGACCAATGTGATTGGATTTTATTTTAGTTGAATGCTTGAATGAATGGGTTTTATTAAATGGGGTCTGTGTACCTCGTCTTCTCTAATTTTTTTTTCTTGATGTAAAATTCTATCTCCCTCCTATGTACTTCCCCTTGACTGCTGATCAAGGTTTCTATTTAAATTAAATAGTTTAATGTAATAGAAATAGTTAGAATTATCTTGAAGAAATTGGAGACCAAGGAGCAAGGAGCGCGTGAAGACCTGTTTGTATGGAGCCCGGGTTTAAATGCAATAGTTATATTTAAATTTAAATTCTTGCACTCCTAGGTTTGACCTTTTGGTTCACTTGGTGGCTCTAGTGAACCAAACTAGAATAAAAGTCCATAATCAATCCGGGTAGAATATAATATTCTATATTGCATGCTAAATATTATATATATTGTATTTTATGCAAACATACTTCGCATGTTTAATAAAATGACGCGTATTTTATATATATATGTGCATGCGCGCTAAACAAGATGAGACAAATAATAACAAATCCCTCAAAGAAATAATATTAAGTCCGAAGCCTTCAAATAATATTTGGAATATCGAACGTCGCCTTTTAGCATGATAAATTAATAGAGTATTAAATATTTAATATGAGCTTGTTGTGTTATCCACAAGGCGAGTATTGCGTATTTAAGATGTTAATTAATCACATTTGATGCTTATCAAGAAAATTGAACGATCTAGTCTTGTTGTGCTATCCACAAGGACGAACATTTTTCTTTTTTGAATTTATGGAAGTGCTAGGCTGGACTTAACTTAAATCATTTTAGTTCGGATGTGCACACACTTGACCATTATGATTTAAGAGGCAAAATAAAAGGAGTTATATAGTGATGTAATTGACAAGAGTTGTCTACCTATTTATTTGTATATCGCTTGTTGTGCTATCCACAAGGTTATATACATTTGAAATGGGATCCTTATTCTCACTAGCAAATCTTTAATTAGATGTTGCCGAACTATATAAGTGAGGGTAATATAGTTTGATAAAAATAGTGGGAGATACCAATTTAAAATAAAGACCTAAATTTATTTTGGTATGCAAAATTAATAAAATGAATGTTTGCTAAAATGTTGTTTTTCACATGCAGAATTTTAAAAATGTCAAAATCACTAATTTCACTGCGAAGCATACTTGATGCTAATAAGCTTATCGGGCCGAATTATACGGACTGGCTAAGAAATCTGAGAATAGTTCTCACTGCTGAAAAGATTTCTTATGTCCTAAACTCACCTGTCCCTGGAACTGTTCCAGAAACAGCCTCTGAGGAAGAGATTGCCACCATTGTAAAGTGGCAAGATGATGCATCTGTGACTCAATGCATCATGCTCGCATCCATGAATAACGAGCTTCAGCGTCAGCACGAAAACATGGATGCTCCTACTATGTTGATTCACCTCAAGGAGTTGTATGGTGAACAAAGTAGGACTGTTAGATATGAGATATTTAAGGAGCTCTTCCGATCTCGGATGACCAAGGGCAAAGTGAACATAAAGGAACAAAAGAAATCTGATCCATCTAGCAAAGGAATGTGCATCCATTGCAACGAGCCGGGTCATTGGAAGAGGAACTGCAAGAAGTTTCTGGCAAAGAAGAAGCTTGGAGAAGCTTCGACTTCCAATCAAGGTTTGTTTATGATTGAAATTAATTTTTCAGAAAGTCAAAATTCTACTTGGGTATTGGATACCGACTGTGATTCTCACATATGTAATAATGTGAAGGGACTGGTCAGAAATAGAAAGCTGAGCAATGATGAGGTCATCCTACGAGTGGGGAATGGAGCAAAGGTTGCTGCATTAGCTGTAGGGACTTATTGTTTAGTAATGCCTTCGGGGCAAGTCCATTTATCTAAATAATTGTTATTTTATTCCGAATATTATTAGAAACATTATTTCTATTTCTGTATTGGATATGGAAGGATATGACGTTATTATAAAGAACACCAGTTGTTCAATTTATAAAGACGATGTTTTATATAGTATTGGAAATTTGCGAAATGGACTTTATATACTTGACTTGCAAGAAAATATATTTCAAATTGAACAAACTAAGAAAAGGAAAAGAGATAATATTAATTATACCTACATGTGGCACTGTAGACTCGGTCATATCAATGAAACAAGATTATCCAAGTTGCATAAGGATGGGCTCCTAGAGCTATCCGATTATGAATCATATCCAACTTGTGAATCTTGTCTCATGGGTAAAATGACTAAATCTCCTTTTAGTGGAAAAGGAGAAAGAGTTACAAAGTTGTTGGCATTGATTCACACAGACGTTTGTGGACCTATGACAACAAGTGCACGGGGTGGGTATTCTTATTTTATTACTTTCACCGATGATCACTCAAGATTTGGATATGTGTATTTAATGAAATACAAGTCAGAATCATTTGAAAAGTTCAAAGAGTTCAGAAGTGAAGTAGAGAAACAAACGGGCAAGAGTATAAAGATACTTCGATCAGATCGAGGTGGAGAATACTTAATCGGTGAGTTTCTCAATTGTCTCAAAGAAAATGGTATAATCTCACAATGGACTCCTCTAGGTACACCACAGTTAAATGGAGTATCTGAAAGGAGAAATCGAACACTGTTGGACATGGTTCGATCCATGATGAGTTTTACCGACCTTCCAATTTATTTCTGGGGATATGCCCTAGAAATGGCTGCATACCTACTTAACAAGGTACCTACCAAATCCGCCCCAAAGACTCCATATGAGATGTGGAAGGGGAGGAAACCAAATCTTAAGCATGTTAAGACTTGGGGTTGCCCAGCTTATGTCAAAAAGTTTGAAAATGATAAGCTACAGACTAAATTCGATAAGTGTAGATTTGTGGGATACCCTAAAGAAACTTTAGGGTATTATTTCTATCATCCAACTGATCAAAAGGTGTTTGTTGCGAAACATGCTGCCTTCTTGGAAAAGGAGTTTATCCATGAAGGGGTCAGTGGGAGTAAGATATATCTTGAAGAAGTTCAAGAACCACAAATTACCACGGATCAAAGTCAGGTACCTGACCAAGTAGAAGAACCTACTATGCCACACCCTGTTCGTAAATCTGGAAGAGTACCGAAGATACCTGAGAGGTATGGATTCGTTATAGAGGATGACGATGAGGTACACATCATGAATGATGATAATCCATTGAATTACGAACAGGCTATGAGTAATAAAGACTCAGGAAAATGGCTTGAAGCTATGAAATCCGAAATGGACTCCATGTATGAAAACAAAGTATAGACTTTGGTTTCACCACCTGAAGGCATTAAGCCTATTGGGTGTAAATGGGTCTTTAAAAGAAAGACTGGAGCGGACGGCAAGGTAGAGACTTATAAGGCCCGACTAGTTGCAAAAGGTTTCAAACAAAGACAAGGAGTTGACTATGATGAAACCTTTTCACCAGTAGCTATGCTCAAGTCCATTCAGATTTTGCTTGCGATTGCAGCTTATAACGACTATGAGATCTGGCAGATGGACGTGAAAACGGCCTTCCTCAATGGGAAACTTGAGGAGGATGTGTATATGACACAGCCAGAGGGATTTGTTTCAAAGGTTGGAACAAATCAAGTCAGTAAGCTGCAACGATCCATTTATGGATTGAAGCAAGCTTCTCGTAGATGGAACATTCGTTTTGATGAGACAATCAAAGAGTTTGATTTTATCAAAAACGACGATGAACCATGTGTGTACAAGAAGGTTAGTGGGAGCGCAGTTTCATTCCTTGTATTATATGTTGATGATATATTACTGATAGGGAATGACATTCCTATGCTACAATCGATTAAAATCTGGTTATCTAAACACTTCTCCATGAAGGACTTGGGAGAAGCATCCTATATTTTGGGGATAAATATCTATAGAGATAGATCTAAAAGGATGCTTGGTTTATCCCAAGGAACGTACATTGATGCAATGCTAAAGAGATTTAGCATGGAAGATTCCAAAAGAGGTCTCATGCCGATGAGCCATGGAATACATCTCTCTAAGAAACAGGCCCCAAAGACACCTGAGGAGAGAGCCCGTATGAGTAAGATCCCTTATGCTTCTGCAATAGGATCTATCATATACGGTATGATATGTACTAGACCGGATGTTGCTCATGCACTTAGTGTAACGAGCAGATACCAGTCGAATCCAGGAGAAGAGCACTAGAAGGCAGTGAAGAATATCCCAAAAATACTTGAGAAGGACTAAGGATATTTTTCTTGTCTACGGTGGGTCTGAATTAAAACTCGAGAGCTTCACAGACTCAAGTTTTCAAACGAACCAAGATGACAGTAAATCTGTTTCGGGGAATATTTTTACCTTGAACGGAGGCGCAGTGAGTTGGAAGAGTTCCAAGCAGCAAACAGTTGCTGATTCAGTGACAGAGGCAGAGTATATAGCTGCAAGTGAAGCTGCAAAGGAAGCGATTTGGATGAAGAAGTTCATAACTGAACTTGGTATGGTTCTTAGCATTGGAGAAGCAGTTCCCGTTTACTGTGACAACACAGGAGCAGTTGCACAGGCTAAGGAACCAATGTCTCATCAAAAATCTAAACACGTGTTGCGACGATTTCACTTGATCAGGGAGATCATTGAAAGAAGAGACGTCACCTTGGAGCGTGTAGACTCTCAAGACAACATTGCAGATCCATTTACTAAAGCTTTAAGACAACAGAAGTTTGATCGTCACTTAGAGAAGATGGGTATGAGATACCATGGCGATTGGCTTTAGTGCAAGTGGGAGATTGATAGTAGTGTGCATACAAGCCAATCATGTATGATGATAAAGCACTTACTTTGTAAACAATCTTATTTATTTATTAATAAAATATTCATTTATTAAAGGCATTTAATTATCTACATGGTGCTGTTTTTATAATATGTAAATAACCCATAGTTTTAAGCAATGCTTTTAGAATCATGATGATGATCAGGCTAATGAGATCTAAATTCTTAGAAAGCTCTAAAACTAAAATAGTTCCCAATTGTGGGATTACTAAAAAGGGGATTAGTAAATCCGGATAGATTGGTACATATGTTGCTTGCTCATTGGATGAGGATGATTGATCTCATGATCATTTGTGTGGAGACACTAAAGCAAGTATGTAGGTGTTTATTGGAGAATAAGTTCACTGAACGTGACTCGCTATGGAATACCTAATGGAGTTTTACTCGCCTGTCAATAGGAATTCCTAATGTGATAGTAGTACAAGTGATACTTGGACTTGAGATCATCATAGTATCTTGTATGTAATGAATTATACTTTGACTTATTCCTTAAAGTCCTTTAGGGTATATAAAAGGGTATGCTTGGGTATAATGAGTTACATATGGAGATAATTAATGATCAATAAAGAATCTACCACCTCTAGTAAAAGAGGAAATATGTCCTATGTGATTCGTTAAATGACAACCCAGGAATCCTTGGCCAAGGTAAAATGAAATTAGAAAGGAGTTTCTAATTTGCATTATTTGGAGTTGTGCATTTTCTAATCGAAATACATATAATTAAATAAAATAAGACTTGACAGTAAATTCATGTCTTATATTTAATTGGGACATTGTATGGTGGAAGGATTGAATTGTATGGTAACTATTTACTCACAGGTTCTTTTATGATTAATGTTGAAATCTATATTATCTGGAAAGTCGTTGATCGCTAGGGAGGCTTATCCCTATTGTAGAATAAATATTATTTATTTAAATAGATTATTAGTTTAATTTATTTATTTAAATAAGATTAGAATTGTTCTAATTGATTTATTCACAACCGGTTTAATATAGAGAACCTAAAGGGTCACACCATAAAAGGAAGAATAATTATTTAAGAAGGTAATGGCATAATCGTAATAATGCATTAAGTGTAATTAATTTAATCTATAGTGATAGAATAAATTAAATAGCTTAATGTCTATTATTTAATATTTTGGAAATATTAAATATAAATTAATAAGAGGAATCTTATTAATATTATTACAATTATTATTATTTTAATTTCTAAATGAGTTTAGTAATTAATTTAATATTAGTACTCTCATTTATTCCTAATAAGATTAGGAGACAAATTAATTAAATGAATTTAATTAATTATTCCCCATGTGGTGGGAAGCCTAAATTAATTAAAGGAGTTTAATTAATTAAAAGAAATCCCATGTCTAATAGGATTAGAAGGGTTGACCAATATCTATATAAGAGGAGTCTTATAATAGATATCAGTTGAGGCAATTCCAATTGTTGGAGAGTACTCCTTTTCTATAGAGGATAGAAAACTAAGCCAACCTCCCTCCTTCTTGATAATTCATCTTCCTTGGTGGATCACCTCTAGAGGCCAAACACTTGGGTGGCTAACGTTGATCAAAGGAAGGAATCTAACCTGAAAATTTAAGGAGATCACGAAGAACAAGGAGTTGAACTCGGACCTGTGGAAGCTTCGTTTTACAAGGGTATGATTTCATAACTTCTTATTTATCGTTTTAAATTAATAATTTGCATAAAGGATGATCCGGGTAATGGCTTTGTAGAAATTTTTTTAAACTCTGATATACCATGCTTCCGCTAATTTTTGCAATTTGATTGCATCACGATTTCGTACAAACCCAACACCGATAGGGTTGTAACTTTAAGAACACCTCATCTCCTTCGCTAAATTCTCTTTCAGTTCTTTTCTTATCTGCGTATAGCTTCATTCTCTCTTGAGATTTCTGCAAATTATCCTTCAATAGCTGCTGTGTAGCTTCTCTTTCTTTCAAAAAATCAGCTATTAGAGGATTGTTGCTTGTTCCAGCTTGGTGGTAATTGACAACAGGAGGGTTGATGCCATAAAGAGCCTTATAGGGAGTCATTCTTGCAGCTGTGTGGAATGAAGTGTTGTACCACCATTCTGCCATAGGCAGCCACTTACTCCATTGTGCAGGCTTAGTGCTGTTCATGCATCTTAGATACATTTCAATACATTGATTGACCCTCTCTGTTTGGCCATTTGTTTGGGGATGGTATGCTGAACTTAACTTGACTTTAGTTCCTAATGTCTTGAACAGTTCCTTCCAAAAGGTGCTCACAAATATTTTATCCCTATTAGAGATAATAGTTTGGGGAGGACCATGCAGTTTGATAACTGAATCCAGCATGACTTGGGCTACTTGGGAAGCAGTAAAAGGATGTGTGAGAGCCATGAGATGACATCCTTTTGTTAGTTTGTCAACCACCACTAAAATTGTATCTTTGCCATCTGATTTGGGTAACCCTTCTATAAAATCCATAGTTATAACCTCCCATGCTTGACTAGGAATAAGTATAGGCTGCAAGAGGCCAGGACTTGGGATATGTTCTCCCTTGCTCCTTTGGCAGGTCTCACAACTTGCAATTAATTCTGTCAAATCTTTCCTTAGTGTAGGCCAATAGAATACGAGTTCAACTCTCTTGACTGAAGCTGTAACACCTGAATGGCCCCCTTCCGGACTACTATGAATCTGCTCCATGATCCTTTTCCTCAAGTCTCCAGTGCTGCCCAAATAAATCTTACCATCTTTTCTGATGATTCCTTCCTGTGTTTTGTAGTTAGGACAACTACTAGGGTCTATCAATATTTGAGCCAATAGTTCTTGTGCTTCCTTATCTTCAACTAGGCTGTTAGCTACTTCAACACTCCAGCTAGGCATAGCCGTTTGTATCACTACACAGCTACCTTCCCCTTTATGTTTTCTGGACAAGGCATCTGCCACTAAGTTATCTTTGCCTTTCTTATACTGTATGATGTAATCAAAGCCCAACATCTTTGAGATCCACTTCTGCTGAACCAAAGTTGTTAATTTCTGTTCCATGAAGTATTTTAGTGCTTCATGGTCAGTTTTGATAACGAATTGTTGTCCCAACAAGTAGGTCCTCCACTTTTGCACTACCATAATAATAGCCAACAACTCCTTTTCATAAGTTGAAAGCCCTAAGTGTTTTCCAGACAAAGCTTTACTCAAGAAGGCTAGTGGGCTGCCTTCCTGCATTAACACTGCTCCCACTCCAGAATGACATGCATCTGTTTCAATTACAAAGGCTTTAGAGAAATCAGGTAATGCCAGCACTGGAGTGTTGGATAATACTTAAGGTTCTGAAATGCTCGTTCAGCTTCTTCATTCCACTGAAATGCCCCCTTTTTAGCAGATTAGTCAGTGGTTTGCTAATAGCCCCATAGTGTTGCACAAATCTTCTGTAATGTCCTGTAAGGCCTAGGAATCCCCTTAGTGATTTTATTGTCTTAGGCCTGAACCATTGCATCATTGCTTCTACTTTGCTTTTGTCAGCAGCCACCCCTTGCTCATTGATAATATGGCCCAAGTATTCCACCTGTGGTTGTGCAAAGGTATATTTGGTCTTCTTAACACAGAACCTGTTTTGCCTCAAAACATCCAACACTTGCTGCAAGTGATTTTTGTGACTCTCTAATGAAGGACTATATATTAATATATCATCAAAGAAGACTAACACAAACTTCTTTAGATATGGGCCAAATACCTCATTCATTATACTCTGGAAGGTGGCCGATGCATTGGTCAAGCCAAAGGGCATGACCAAAAATTCATAGTGTCCTTGGTGGGTTTTGAAAGCTGTTTTATGTGTGTCTTCAGCCCTGACCCTAATCTGGTGATAACCACTCCTTAGGTCCAGCTTAGTAAAAAGTTTGCTTCCTTTTAGTTCATCCAATAATTCTTCTATGAGAGGAATGGGAAACTTGTTTTTGGCAGTGATGTTGTTCAAAGCCCTGCAGTCAACACAGAACCTCCAAGAATTGTCCTTCTTCTTAACTAACAGAACTTGAGAAGCATATGGAGAAGTACTGTGTTTAATAATCCCACTGTGCAGCATCTCTTTAACCATCTTTTCAATTTCAGTTTTCTGTATGTAGGGGTACCTATAAGGGTTTGCATTGACAGGATTGCAGCCAGCCATGATTGGAATGTGGTGGTCCTGCCATCTTAAAGGAGGCAACCCTTGGGGTTCTTGGAAGATGTCACTATAGGTAGATACCAACTGTTCCACTTCCTCAAGAATTGGATCTTCTGGTTTTAAATTTCCCTCCACTGCTGCTAACTGCACCAGAAAATATGTCTCTTCCTTGGATTTCCACTTAATTTTTTCTGTTGTTTGCACTGTGTAGAACTGGCCAATATCTTCCTTGTCTTCTAGTACCACTTGTTTCCCTTTCCAATGTATGATGACCTCTCTTTTCCCATAGTCAAGACTGATAGGACTAACAGTTTGCATCCATTGAACTCCCAGTACTACATCATAGCCTCCTAAGGGAATAACATACATAGGACTTTGGAACTCACCTTGTGCTAAATCCCATTTGGTCTGACTAATCTTCTTATCACACCTTATTTTTTCACCATTAGCCACTGTGACTTTAATTGGAGTGCAAGGTTCAGTAGTTAACTGTAGTTCCTTAACCAAGACTTGTGATGTAAAATTGTGAGTGGACCCACTGTCCAACAGCATGCTTATATATCTATTCTTAACTTGGCCCTGCAGCTTAATCGTGTGAACCCTATGAGTCCCGGTGATGGCATGACATGATATCTCACAATCATCCTCAATCAGTAAGATTTTTTCCCCTTCTTCTTGTGTGATGATTGCTAACTCTGGTTCTGACTCCTCTGCCAGTGCTTTCTCTTCTTCATCAGTTATCATGAGATAAATGTGTTTTTGTTTACATTAGTGTCCTTGAGTATATACTTCGTCACAATGGTAGCACAATCCCTTGTTTCTCCTTTCTGTCATTTCTGCTGTACTTAATCTCTTAATTGGAAAGGATTTCTGCCCTGCTCCCATTCTTGTTGTTTGGAATGCCTCCTTGTTCATAGCCGTGTTCATTTTGGCCTTTTGCATCTGACTGTGTCCTCCCACCTTGGTTGTGTTCTGGGTTCTTCTGTCCAGAGATTCCAGAAACACCTCTTGTTTTCGACCTTGATTGATGACTTCTCTGAGGGACTGAGGCCTTACCAGATACAAGGCATTGGCAATCTCATCTTTTAAGCCACTGAGGAAGCTCTCAATAAAGTATTCTTCATTATTTCCCTTATTTTGAATTAGCATGTATGTTTTCAACTCCTCAAACTTCCTTATATAATCATCAACCTTCCCTCTTTGAATCAGTTTATTAAACTGTCCAATCAGATTTTCATGTCATCCTTTTTTAAACCTTTGACTGATATAATATGCAAATTCATTCCATAGCAACCATGGCTTTTCATCCTGCAAGGACTGATACCAAATATCAGCTTCTCCCTCCAAATAAAGTGCAGCATACAGAACCTTGGATCTAAGATCTATCATAGCATTCAACTGAAAGAATTTCTCACATTTCTTCAACCATCCTCTTGGATCTCTTCCTTCGAAATGGGGAAAGTCCATTTTGGGTATGGGAAATTGTTGGAAGGGGCTAGTGTTTTTTCTAGATTGGTTTCCTTCGACAGGTGGGTACCAAGATGGTGTGCCCTGCAACGGAATTTGGTAGTTATTGGTCTAGTGTGTGGGGGTAGTATTAGTAATTGGTGTAAAACTGAGGGAGGTTGTAGGGGGAAGTTGCAAGGTGAGAATTGTGTACTGAGGTGAAGCTGTCCGTAGGTGGTGGTATAGATTGGTAGTGGTTGGGTCCTGTAAGCCATCTGGTGTGAGGTCGAATTAAGGTGGTTTGGGTAGGTATAAGCTGGAGTAATGGTTCCCATAGGACCAGGACCCTCTGTTTGGAAATACCCACCTAGCATAGGAATGGTATATGGTGGGGGTTGGTTTGTTTTGGGGCTAATCAGAGTTACAGCAGGAATTCGGATCCTTGGTTCAAGGTTTGCGACTGTGCATGCAGGTTGTGTACATGGATTGGAAGCCACATGGTTTGGATTTGGGATGCTTGTGTGAGGTCTTAGATGCTGATTTAATGGGGATGCCCCAATATTAGATACAGGGATGAAGGTGGTTGTCTTACCCCAAGGCAGGGGAATTGCGATAGAGGTTACCGGAGGTGGTGGCAGTGGTGGATCAACAGCAGTAATGGACTGGGCAAGGCCGGGAGCAACGGTGGAAATCTCCGCCGTTACCAATTTCTCCTTCTCCGATCGATAAAGAGCTCCGATTGCCTCTGTAATCTTCTGGACTACTTCTTCATTGGAGGCTTTCAATTTCTGACTGATCTGGGAAATTTGGTTCTCCATTACTTCTATCTGGGTCGACGTCTGCTCAAGGTTTTTAGCCATTAATTCCTGCATATGTTCCATCCTTCCTTCTAAAGCCTTGAGCTCCTTTTCGTGCTTACGAAGACTGACCTTAGTCGATGCGTCGGCCATGGTTGGCCCAGGAGGTGCTCTGATACCACTTTGTTACTAATGAACTAACTATTTGCAAAAAGAGTAAAGCAGAGAGAAATATCAAAAGAAGAATGTTTATAGTTTTTCGATATCAGCTAATACATCATCCTCACTGCTATATAGTCAGCTGCTCACACATTTCTCATGCTTCTCTAACAACCTTGTCTACTAAATGAAGACATGTGTCGAGGGCTATTTTTGAAAATAAAACAACTTCTAATTAAACATTTGGAGCTAACTGATATATTCTCCTTATTCAGCCTTGCATTCTTGACATATATGTTGTCTCTGATAACTTAAAAAGACTAGCAAAGCATGAAGTAATCCCAATTCTCCATGCTATTATATCCATCCCACATCTTCTTCTCTCTCTCTCTCTATATGGTACCGAACCATACACCCAAACCCATAAAAAAATTTCATTGGACTAGATCATAATCATTAGATTTGCCAAGAAGATAAGGTTATTGGATTAAAATCAACACCAACAGATATCAAAAAGTGATAGTAGGGGTATTGCATAAAGGAGTTCATATTAGAAAGCAATCAAAGAGGTAAGTATGGGTTTTATAAATTTATATCAATTAGTTGGTTTATTTGCAAAATAGTATAAATTGTGATTGTGATATCTGTGAATTAGAAAGAAAGGAGCTTAGTAGTTTTTGTGAGGAGTATTAAGGAGGGAAATATCTGGGATTATATATGTATAAACATGTACAATCTCTGTCCAAATAAAGAATGCCTATGCCATGTTTGACAAAAGGTTTCTTAGGAGCTTTTGTATGTAATTAAGGAATTTGGTTAAGTTTGTAGTTTGTAAACTTTTCACATTTGTTTTATGTAATGATTTAAGTGAATTGAACAAATAAAAGTGAGGTTAGAATCTATTTTGAGAATGTAGAGCAAGCTAGTTTTGCTGAAAATCAGTTGCAACGGGCAACTTTGAGCCTTTATTAAGCTTGTTTGTAATGTCTGATTTGGCTGAGTTATTTTTTAAAAAAATACTATGCCATGCCCAAATGTATATATATTGATTCAAGAATCTAAAAGATCATCAGAGCAATGACAACAGGGAATTGCTGAAGAATGTAATTTACAGAACATGAATGAAGTTGGAACAGAGTGTTTAGATGACCCAAGGAAAAGAAAAAAGTGCAGAGAATATAGAGTTTGTGGGGTGTTCTTGAAAATAAGTAGAGAAGGAAGAACTTGTTAGATTGACTACTGTTGTTACTTTCTTGGCAGTGTAAGTACTTGATCTCTCCCTCTCTCTTTTTTTGAGATCCCTCATAACTAGTTAGATTTACTTGTATAATTAGTTAGTTTTGAAAAGTAAAAAATGCTTAGTAGACCGGCTTTTTGAAATTGCTTATAATTATTTTTATGAAAATATTCATATGCAACCTATTGAGGAAAAGTTGTTTGATTGTTTACTTTTCATAGATTAATCACAAATACTTCGGGATGGGATGGATGGATCAATAGGACAGAGAGAGTGGTGTTCTTCAGTTGCTGGGCACATATGTACCAAAGTTCTTCCAATCCCTAATCTCCAATGACATGCATGTCATATATATATAGCTGACTAAACCTGTTCTAACCCCTCCCCTCCTCTGCTGAAACAAAGGATGATTGCTGGAAAAATTAATGTTCATCCAGCAATAGCAATAGCAATAGCAATAGCAATAGCAATCAGATTACATTTCCGAGTCTTCAACTTCTGACTTTACCACAAAACTTGGAAAAGCCAATGTTATATCCCTGAAAAGTAATAGTATAATTAATTTTTATTTTGATATATATTACATGGTCTGCTTTAAGCCTTTATTTGAGATATTTCAGTTTCATGTAGTTTTGATTAAGCTATGAAGGTTTCAAAACATTTTCCAGTTCTTCAGCTGATAGCATTCTGAACCACATGCAGACTTACTGGAAATGGCGTTGCAGTTTGGAATGATCATAATGTTTGCTTGTGTGTACCCTCCTGCATTTGCCTTTGCTGCATTGGTAATTAATGAGCGGACGCTCTCTTGCATTAGTTACATGCTCTGAGTTGCTTCAACTTATGAGGTAAAAGAAGTTATAAACTCTATATGGTTCTGTTTTGCAGAACCAATTATGATGTTGATGGAATCCCATATATTTCAAGTAAAGGCTTAAAGCAGACCATGTTTAATTTATATATACATCTTGGTTTGCTTCCATTTTACATAAACTAAACATCCAACATCATCAAAGTGCATAGACAAGCTTGCTGGCTGCTGCAGTGCAGCGTAGCCAGCAGCGCGCTTGAGCGCAGCTGCCTGCAAGCAGCAGCTACGCCATGCTGCCCCCATAGCCAAATGCTCATTTCACGATTTTCTAGTTTACAACCTACACGATCAATGACAACCAAACCTTGGCATATAAGAATATAAATCAATTCAAATACAAGGAATTAATAAATTAGAAATAACTTATGTAAGTGTGAGTTTAAGTAAAAATACATAATGTAATTATGTATTGAGCTGCAAATGATTTAAAGTATATTATGAAATTAAAAACGAAGTATGTTGAGATTGCTTGGACTATTTTGTGTTGTTTTGCATGTGAGTTATTAAGATATAGTGAATCACTATAGTAATTAATATCAAAATTTTGCACTGCTAGGAAATTTCCCTGCTTTTACATATTCAAGTGATGAGCCCTTTTTATGAATTATGATTTAACAAGTACTCCAAATCCCCAAAACCAATAAATATTTCACTAAGTTAAACGATACAGCACTGTTAACCCATCAAAATATTGACCAAAATAACTTGTTTTACTTATTACAACTGAAAATCAAATGAAATAATAATTACATTGTCAAATAACATTTTACTGAAAACCGTAATAACGATACATCAATCGTTGCAACTTTCACAATGATAAACATGTAATGGTCTTCTGATCACTCAATTAAGCTATAAATATTCTATAACAAGTATTACATGTGTATATATAATGAGGTAACCTGAAATTTGATAGCAGCAGAATTTTGATTTAGTAAATATTGTGGTCTTTAAAATAAATGATAGCTTTTGAGGGGAAGTTTAGCAGGAATTCAGGAACGAGAGGTATGCATAATCCTTGCTAAGTTAAACTGCTAAATTACTTGAATAACAGATGTTGAAATTGAATATGAATTAAGTTCTGTGATTGTTAAATTATGGTTTCCATGTAATATGAATTGGTTGGTGACAGTGTTCTATGAAATAGGACTTTTTAAATAGCATGCCCCTCAGTGATGTGTTATAGTACCCAATTAAGGAATTGGTTTCATAAATTCTGGATAATCAACGGAATTACTATGTGCTTGAAGATTGTTATTTAATGAGAATAATATGATGTTTTAAACTCCTTGGTATGAAGAAAATGCCTTTAATTGATATGTACAGAGATTATATTTAGTTTATCTTGTTTACTTTGGAATCAAATATGATGGTATAACAAGAGTATGATCTAACTAGTTTGTAATTTGTTGGTTATTCCTATATATGGCTGAACAGTGAACTGTTATTGTCTGAATTTGAATAGAGGAGATTAGGTTGGTTGTGTGGAGGCATAAGGGAGGTTAAATGGGTTTGAAACTCAAGCAAATAGCCATGAGATTAGTAGCTTAAAACTGTGCACATCAGTTGTTTGATAAAAGTCCTTAATGGGCTGTTTTGCTTAAAAGTTGATTATTTGATAGAATTAAAGCCTAGGTTGGATACATACATCATACATGGTGTTAATTAGAATGTTTAAATGTGTCAAGTTAGAACAAAACGCAGTTTTAAGCTAAAATGAAAAACTGAAACTTTGTATGTCAAGCACCCTTGCACCCTGTTTTGTGTTTTGTGGCAGCTTATCAAACTGAAATGGGAGTTTTGTAAATTCTAAAAGCACTCCTATATACTATGTTTTATATATCTGGAATTGGGCATGAATGAACCTATGTATCAAAGGTAACTAAACTTGCAACATGGGTGAGTTGTAAGGGGGCTGGGGGGGGGGGGGGCGCTGCCGAAGCTGCTGCAGACAGCAGCAGCCAGCTCCTCGCGCTGTGTTGCGCTGTACTGCAGAGCTGGGTTAGCAGTTTTGTGTTAGTTTTAGTTTCATGAGCTGCAGCTGTGCGTTAGTATAATAATAAGATATCTAAGAGTTACTAGTGGTCAAGTTGCTATAAAAAAAGAGAGAAGGTTGGATGGCTGGGCCGCTGCAGACAGCAGCAGCCAGCGCACAGCGCTGTGCTGTGCTGTGCTGCAGGGCCAGCTCGGCACTCCTTTTTAGTTTGGTTTTCTTGGGCTTATGTATTGGATTAATATGAGTTGTGTTGCTACAATTTATAGGTTATGTCAATAAATGAAGGCATCATTTTTATATTGTTGAAGGGCCATTATAAGAGATGAGATGACATGGAGGTTGGGGCAAGCAACAGGGGGCTGCTACCTATGTGCAGCAGCAGTTGGTGGCCAATGACAATGGGTAACAGTTGGGCAGCCACTTTGGTTGAACCATGTAATTTAAAAAGCTAATTATCAAGTATGGTTTTTAGTTTGGTTTATAAGCACATATATATAGACTTTCCAATAGGCTTGCAAGTTTGGGATGGAAGAAGAGAGGGAGCTACTGCCGAAGGGCAACAGAGAGCAGCAGATGGCAGCAGCCATCAGCAATTGGCAGCAGGAGTTGGTTCAGAGGTTAGCAAGGAGCTGCTGCATTAAAGGAAAAAAAAAGAAAGAAAATATTATTGCCCAACTCTTAGTTAAGTAAGTATATAGAATATATAACAAAACTATAACTTAATTAGAAAAGTAATGAAAAAGAAAAGATTTATATGAAGGGGCATAGTATGCTAGGGGCTGCTATGTTATAGTTGGGGTCATGAGGCCAAGTGTGACCACACCAAGCTTGGCTGCTGGCATAGAGAAACGATAGAAGGCTGCTAAACCACACCAAGCTATGCTATAGGGTCGTTATGTAATTGAGAGGGCTGCTATAGATGCACTTAATAAACAAAAGGCTGATTTGGTTTACTAAAGGAAAACAAAAATAGCTAATGCATTGATGTGTTGAAATAAAACTATGAAGTGTTATGAGAACTATAAATTACCCAAGCAAGTTGTGATTACCCCAAAACATGAAAGGCACTGGTAATTTCTCTTGTACACTTGAACTATGTATAAAGAACATAGAATGCCATGTGCTAAGCTAAGTTGGAACTGTTAAGACCTTAAAAAGATGCTAATGCTATAAGAGGGATGTTTTGGCATAACTTGGAAATGCAATGAGTCTGAATAAAGAGTTCAGCTTTATGGATTCGCAAAACAAATTGAAAACTATAATTCTATTCCTATGTGATATAATCATAATCAAATAAGGAAATATCTTGTAATTACCTTGAATACTTGAGCTATGAAGGAAATTATGACCTATTCACATAGTTAGATACAAAAGGAATATGGTTTCCTGTGGTTTCATGTTAGGATGTGATAATCTGATTCCTTTGAGCAATTATGTACTTCTTGTTTCTCCAAAATTAATTATTTTTTCATGTGTTCTGTTGTTATCACTGCCGCAGTCAACTGAACACCTTATCAACTTACTAAATTTTGGAAATTCTTTTATACTCCGATATTTGTTTCCCTCTTTCCCACTTTTCTGTTACGTATATATTCTTAGTTATAGTTATCTACATGTGTTTACTTCTTTATTTTTTGGTTACAAATTTAAAGACTTTATTCGAGTATGATTAATTGCAGGTGATAGAAGCACAGGTGGACATGCCTATTGTTGGAGTCATCACTTTATATGTCTCTCTTTTAACATTCACCTTTCGTGTTCATCCTGATTGGCTTGATTATGTGGATCACGTCCTGGTATGTTTCTTTTCATGATGTGGCAATTTTTATTGTAATGTGGAGAGAGATATTGTCTGTGTTAAAGGCCTTGAGCTAAAATTTTGGGGCTAAATTTGGGGATTGGAAAATAGAGGCTTTGTGCTAAATTTTACTTGGGAACTCCAGTAAGGTAAAACAATTTGACAGTGCAATCTTGCAGATATGTTTTACATGCTCATAAAGATATATTTTCATATATATGTCTAATTTAAACAACATGAACTTCCACATGGATTGTTGATTACTGATCTAAACTCCTTCTCCATTAATAATTACAGGGAGCATGTGTGAAGAAACTTTCTGGCAAACCAAAGCTTGAAGATAGCAAAGCAACAAAACAAGTTGTTACTCTTTTGAGTGCTCCATTGGAGAAATATAATGACATTGTTACAACCTTGACACTTTCTAATTTTCCCCATGTTACTCTTTTGCTAAGATATATACTTTCTTACATTATTTCTTTACATTAAGTTGATGTAAAATCATTATCAGTATGCCAAGATGTATTCCTTGCATATTTAAAAAATATATCATGCATTTTATGACTTGCAAATGTATTTAATATACATATTTAACTCTAGTACATATTTTGGATTGAAACACATTTATATTAACTTGAAATATTAAATTTAATATTTATTATTGCAATTAATAATAATAATAATAATATAAAATTATTGATTTGAAAATTAATTATAATTTGCAATGAATTTTGTTTATTTATTAATTAATTTTTTATTTACAAATTTATAATTTGTGAAGAATTTTACTTGAGATATGTACATTAATCAAGGATTATTTCCCTCACTAAAATCTTTTCTAGTTAATTAGTTAGTCATCAATGAAGTATTATTTTCCTCACTAAATTGAAGATACATTCTCGATTTATAATTAGTGAAGAAAAATTTTCTCGTTAAATAAATTTGTTCTTCATAATATATTATTTGTGAGAGAATAAAGTTATTCACTAATTTCAAATAGTTCTTCTTAAAATATTATTTGTGAAGGAAACCAATCTTTCACTAAATAACAATATTTCATTACCAAATATAATTTGTGAATAAAACGTTATTCACAATATATCCTTCACAAAAAATATTTAGTCACTATTTAGCGAATGATACCATATTGCGAGGAGGTTTTATGCAAGCAATCGTGTGAAGAAAATATTTTTTCGCAATAAATCTCTTGTGAGTGATATATTACATCTTATGAAGGATTTGTCCTGCACTAGAGGCCATTTTTGGTGTAGTGCACTTAGATCCCAACCTTCTTCAGCTACTAGTACTTTGTTGTTGGCTAGTTTAGGACAGTCCTTTTTTAAGTGTCCAGGCTTATTGCATTCGAAGCATGTATTTAAATTTTCATTGGAGCTAGCATTTCTGAAATTGTTGTTGTTAGCTTTGAAGTTTGCTCCTTGTGCTTTTGGTTTGAAGGCTTGCTTGTTTCTGAAGTTGTTGTTTGTTTTCATAAAGGATTTGTCATATCTTCTTGCTTTACTTTGGATTACTCTCCCGAGTTGTCTTGATAATAAAGCAACTTCGTTATTATCTAGACTCAGGAGTTCTTCATCTAACTCCTCATCATCGCTTTCTTGATCAACTAGTAGAGCTTTAAAAGCGATTCCTTTCTTTTTGAGATATATGTCTGATCCTGCTTTTTCGATTAGCATGTTGACTTCATGGACACGAAGAATTCCAATAAGGCTATCAAGAAGATATACAGTTAGATCTTGCATTTCCTTGATGGCTGTAACCTTCATTTTCCATACAGATGAAAGGGCTTTGAGAATTCTTCTATTATTCTCATTTATTGTGTAAGCTTTTCTCAGTTGTTCTAGTTCATCAATGATTTTGAAAAAACGTATTTTCATATCAATGATTTTTTCACCTTCTTCTAACTTGAAGCTCTCATACTCTTAGATTAGAGCATCTTTTCTGATTTATTTGATGTGATTGGTTCCTTCATAGGCTACAATCAATTTTTTCCAGATTTCTTTAGCATTTTTTCAGTTGCTAACTCTTTTGTATTCTTTTTCTATAAAAGCACTGGTAAGCACTTGTTCGGCTTTGGCGGCTCTATTCATAGTCTCCTCATCTTCAGTGGTGAATTCATTAACATATTTTTCAATGATCTTTTCACCTTCAATTTTTTGTGAAAATTTTACACCTCGTTATATTGCCAGCTAGATTTTGATTCCTTGTGACTTGGCATAGATTTTGAATCTATTCTTCCAGGTGGCAAAGTTTGTGTCATCAAATAGTGGAGGTCTAGACATTGACAGTCCTTCTCCGCAACCGGTAGCATTGTAGGCCATAGATGGATCTACTATTAGATATGCCTGTATTCACTTGACAAACAAGTTAAAGAGCACCACTCTGATATCAATTGAAAGTCCAATAATAATCTAGAAGGGGGGTTGAATAGATTATTACTGTTTAAAAAATTATTTTAGGCTTTTTTGAATTTTTAGTAAATTAATTTATAGTATCAGAAATTAATATGCAGGATTTGGAAAAATTCAATCACACAATGCATAGAGATTTATCTTGTTCACAATATACAGCTTGGGTATATTGCTACGTCCAGTCTCAAGCTCCTCTCTAGAGCTTGAGATCTTATTACTCCCAGTAATAAATGCTCCTTCACTAGGTGGAGAAACCTTTACAAAGTTTTGTAGATCAACTTACAACTATTCACAACTAACTATCTTGGACAGCGAACTCCCAGCTCCTTTCCTCAAGCTTAGTTGAATCTTCTTTTGAGTTCAGAACTAATATATAATATGGTCTTGAAACAACAATCTCTTCCTCACCTCACAAGTACACTAGAGACCCAACTCCCAGCTGACCTCTCTAAGACTCTGGTCTTGGTCAAAGAATTTTTGTCTTTCTCACAGATACATAAAATAAACTGACTCTACTCTCTTCTTTTTTACAAAAAGATAGTTTGAATTTGCTTCTAAAGTAAGCAGATATAGTTTAGTACAGATTTATAAAAGTTTAAATAACTTTTATAGTTGATACTTCTCAAATAAGCAGATATATATTTTAAGATCAAATATCAAATAAAAGTTCAAGACTTTTATGTGAAATGCTTCAGATAAGCAGATATATATTTTAAGATCAAATATCAAATAAAAGTTCAAGACTTTTATGCGAAATACTTCAGATAAGTAGATATATATTTTAAGATCAAATATCAAATAAAAGTTCAAGATTTTTATGTGAAATGCTTCAGATAAGTAGATATATAAATTGATGCAATTTTATCAAGATTTTCTTTTCTTTTAATAAAGAATGTGTTTCTATGGTTTAAACAATCCTATAAAAGATTTTTCTTTATAAAGAGTGTTTCTATGGTTTGAACAGATATAACTTTGATTTTAGAAAAACATATAAAATCACTTATAATGCAATAAGTATTTTTGTGAATGAATAAGTTTGTGAGTAGGATACTTGTTATGAAAGTTATCAAATATAACAGATTTATCAATTAAATAATACTTGATGAAATTTGTTTCACCCACGTATATATATTATATTATATTTGATCTATGTTGTGAAAATTTGGTCGCTCAGGATTTAAAGACCGTTTCGGAAAATTTCAGATAAAATAACATCCGAATTATATCGGTATCTAAGTATTGACCAAATTATTTATTTCACAGTCTGATAATTATTTAAATATTTTTCAATACTTATATAATGCATCTTATATTAATAAAAAGCCACTTAGAATTTTAAAGACCGTCCGGAAGATAAATTTCTTCTGAATTATATCGATATCTAAGTACAGATTTTTTATAATATTTGATAGATTAAATATAAATGTGTATAACAATTAAGTATGATAAATTTTTGTTTCACCCATGTATATATATATTATTATATTTGATCTATGTCGTGAAAATTTGGCCACTCAGGATTTAAAGACCGTTTTGGAGAATTTTCAGAGAAATAACATCCGAATTATATCGGTATCTAAGTACTGACCAAATTATTTGTTTCACAATCTGATAATTATATAAATATTTTTCAATACTTATATAATGTATCTTATATTAATAAAAAATCACTTAGAATTTTAAAGACCGTCCGGAACAGAAATTACTTCTGAATTATATCGGTATCTAAGTACAGACTTTTTATATAATATTTGATAGATTAAATATAGATATATATAAATGCATATAAGAATTTATCTTTAATATATCTATATATATAAGCAGATGTGAGATAATGTAAATACAGAAATTTAATGACTTATCTCAACTACTTTGACCAATTTTATCTTCTTTCAAGAATTAGAACTTTGAATTAAAGATGAAGAGAAAGTTTTTGCAGAGAGAAAATGTAGGTAAGAAGATATAGCTTTTCTTTGCTTTGTGAATTGGTAAGTTTGAAATGAATGAAAAGCCTCTTATTTATATGATTTTGAAGTTGAGGGCAAAATAATAATTTTTAAAATCTGATTTTGAACCAATGGTTCGTATTGCATGGATGAAAAATGAAGGTTCCAAATTTCATCTTGGGCACACGGATTGGACAACAAATATTTGTGCAGGAATGTTTTACAAAAACTGTCAGCATATGTTTTAAGCTTCAAATATGGCACACAATTTTCGGTCCAAACAAAGGTTTTGGCCAAGCCTTTTTCTTTTTCTTTTAATGTCATGCAAATCCTCCAGCACATGCATTTGCATACACACACATTTCTTTCAAACATTTATGCACACACGGCACATGCACACACACATGCATTTTTACATATATATATTACATATATACTTGTACCATATATATATATATATATATATATATAATTTAAAATCTTTTTGTCCAATGAGATTTTCAGAAAATCATTTAGAAAAGAATAGGAATCTCTTTGCCTTAGGAAATGTTAATATTTGAATTAATTTAATTAACACTTGATAATTAATTTATCAAGGTCAAGAAAAATAAATTCATTTTTAGGATAAAAAAATATTTTTTGGTAGGAATAAAATAGGATAGATTTAAAATAAATTTATATAATAATCATATAGAGAAGATTCTACCTATTTTAATTAAATCTTATTTACTAAGTTTATTATCATCAAAATCATCAAAATAAGACTGATTAGTTTGGAGACCTATCACCATCTTTGATGGGGAGTCGGTGGATGACAATGTCAGTGTACAAGCCAATCATATCTTCATGTGACCATGCAAACACATCCTGGAACTGTGTTAAGGGTTCAATCAGGTCGGCTCTTTGGTTTTGGGTGAGGTCTAGGCCTATCTAGATTTCTTTAAGGTTTTCTGAGGTTCCGATATTGACAGTGGTGGTTTGATCGAGGTTTGGTTTGGGTTTGTCTTCGTCCCATTCTTTGATCTCCTTGGGCACCTCATAGTCATCTATCTCCTCTTGATCAATCTCCATCAGGTCGAAATTCAGTTCTACAACAAAGTTGTAGTCACTGTGACAGTTTGGTATCTCATCAGCAAGGACAAACAAATCTAATTCTAGAGTTTTGAAAACAAAATGCTTTCACTTTAATATATGGAACTGTTTAATCATACAAAATCTTTAGCAAAAGCATGACAAAAGTAACTGTTATAGATGTGCAACAAAATAAGCAGTAAATTAAACCATATTTCAGGGCAGATGGACTTTCTGCCCTTTTTGAATGAAGCATGGGGTGCTGCTCCAATTGTCCAATGTTAGATCCTCATGGATAGGGAGGATAAAGGATTTGTGGTCTTCTGCCTCATCTCTGATGACGACTGAGACATCCTTCATATCAGAGTCGGGGTTCTTCTTTGAACTGCCACCCTTCCCCGTCTTGATGCGAGGGATTTGGATCTGATCCTCTTCATCACTGTCTAGGATATGGTCGTTCATACCCTCGTAATGCATCAGACAATACATGTTAGAAAATGGGTCTCGTCCTACATGCAGGAACTTTTTTTTGCCTTTTTGCTTTCCCCATCAATCTCAGGGGCTTTTCTCTCACTAAATGGTTTGAGTGGAGGAAACAGCAAACCTGACACGACAACATGAATCTTCCTCATTGGTCTCACAAACCCGGCATCAGTGAGGTTTGGCAGCAATATAGTGGAAGCAGGAACCTTTGGATGCTTGTGCGGGTTCCGGTGGTTTGACCCGGATGAATAGCCCAATCCGGCTTTCCCTGACTGGCTCGGGATTTGTACCGAACTCTTGATACCTTGCTGATTTTTTCCTAACCCTTCTCCAGGGCGGAAACCCAAAGATACCATCTTCTGACCCACCGTCATTACTTTGGTAGAAACTTTTGGTTTCAAAGCTGGTGCCCCAACAGGTAGGTACTGAGTATTGCTCACCTCCAATGCTTGAAAAGTAGCAGGTTCAATCCCTTCATCTAGACTGATCACCAGCATGTCTCCCTGTATGCAGACAGGGTATTTTGGCTCGACATTTACCGTGATTAGGTTGCCATTGATAATGTACTTGAGTCGCTGATGGAGGGTGGATGGAACTGCTACTTCCATGTGGATCCACGACCTTCCCAACAACAAATTGTATCTGGTGGTAATGTTGAGTACCTGGAAGGATATATAGAAAGTATGATGACCAATTTCCAATGGAAGCTCAATCTCCCCCACAGCCTCTCAGTGAGATCCATCGAAAGCCCGGATAACTACATGACTGGTACGGATCCGGTTTGGGTTGATCTTCATTCTTTCCAAGGTATCGTAGGGACAGATGTTTAGGGACAATCCTCCATCTATCAGCACACCTCCGATTACATACCCCGATGACATCACTGCAATGTGCAGTGGCTTACAATGACCTGTCCCTTCTGCTGGTATATCATCAGCAGTGAAGGACATCACGTTGCTGTTGAAAATGTGCTCTATCACATGACAAAATTTCTCAGTATCGACCGTCTTCGGCAGATGTGCTTCCTCCAGTACTTTCACCAGAATGTTGCGATGATCCACCGAGGATAAGACCAGATCTAGGATGGATACCTGTTTGGGTGCCTATTTCAAGCTTTACACCACCTTGACCTTATGATGCCCCATTTTGCTGAGGAAAATTTCAATTTTCTCTTCAGCCACTTCCCCTTTAGCTTTAATGACTGAATTAATAACCCGCTGAGGCAAGTACATCAGATTTTCCTTGGATACGCTGGCGATATTGTTTGAGGTTGAAACTTCATCCTTCCCGTAGTTCCATGGGACTCTCTTCAGGCTGACAACAGGATATTGTGGCCTGAAGGGCAATATTAGCGGCTCGGGCGCAGCCACCTTTACGAGATTCTGTACTTCTTGGACTCCTCTCCCCTGTAGTATCAGGGGGTGATGGCTATATCCTTCTCACAGGAAATTACAGCTACTGTTTCCTGATTCCATGCTATGGGAATAAAGAGTGCTTCTTCATCGGGGAAGCCATAATCTTGATTTCCTTTTATCAGTTCACCACTTTCAATCAGATTCTGAATCAGGTGAGGAAGTCCCCAGCAATCCTTGGTGTTATGAGCGGGCGCATTGGAATGATACTGACAGATCCAGTTAGGCTTGAACTTCCTGGATCGAGGGTTTACCGAGGGTAACAAATCTGTAACCATCCCTTCGTTGATCAGCATTTGGAGGATTTCTTTCATCGGCTGGTTCAAATTAGTGAAATTCCTCTGCAAGGCGAATTCCTTATCAGCTTGGAATTTCTCCTCCTTGGCCACCTTGTCGGCCCAGGGTTCATGCTCATGAAATCGGTAATGATCCCTCATAGCAATGGGGCTAATTTTCGGTATAGGAGGACTTGATTCATGTTGGTTGGTCTGATTTATCAGTTGCCTGGTTATGTGATGTTGATACACGACCAGATTCGCCAACTGTCCAATCTGTTCCTTAATAGACTTGATTTCCTGTTCCATCAGAAACTGCCTTTCTGACAACTCTCAACTGTCTGGGCTATTAGTACTTAATTGAGTTGACTCTCCAACATAACGAAGATATTTGGATCCTTCTCCACTCCTCGTGCTAATCATGTTGACACTCCCCTCTTTGTGCTGAGGGAGGGGATTATCTTGCACATGCAGTTGCTCTGGTTTGGTCACCACAATCTCTTCGTTGTCTATCAAGTCTTGGATTTTGTGCTTGAGAGACTAACAGTCTTGTGTATCGTGGCCAGGTTATCCGAAATGGTATGCATACTTTTTACTTGGATCAAAATTCTTTCCACCGGAACTGGTTGGTGGAAGGAGTTGAACAATCTTCTTTTGTGTTGTCAACAGTTTCAGCAGTGTTTTCGAGTGAATCCCCTAAGAGGGTGAACGTTCTTCGACGTCTGGCCTCCAAATTTTTCTGAAATGGAGGATTTAAAGGTTGTGTTAGAGCTTGAAAAGGGCGAAAGTTGCTCCTTTGAATGGGTAGGCTGCTTGAATTGCCTCTCTGATTCTGTCCTTGTAGTATTAAGGACACTTCTTCTTCTTTCTTCTTATTTACTCTTCGGGGATTACTCCCATAACTCCTAGATTGGATATGCTCGGTCACGGCTTCCAAAGCGATAAGATCTTTTATCTTCCCAGACTTTAGCCCCATTTCGGTCATCTCTTCCGTGTTTGATCATCTCCGAGAATGGTTTTCCTATGCCTGATAGGACCTCTTTCATAATACGGAGCTTCTTGAATGTCGATGAAGGTCATGACTATCTCAGACTCAGTCATAGGCGGGGTGACTTGTGCCGCCACTCGTCTCCATTATTGGACATATTCTCTAAATGACTCAGAGTTTTGCTTTTTGCTTTTGGTGATTTGATATCTATCTGGAGACTGGAAGTTGTATTGATTGAGGAAAACATGTGTTAACTCTTCCCAGCTGTGAATCTTTGAATTATCCAGTCGGGCATACCAGGCTCTAGCCTCTCTGGTCAGACTCTTCTGGAACAATTGCATTATGAGTTTCTCGTCCTCTGCATAGGATCCGAGTTCTCCAATGAATACCTTCAAATGGGTGTAGGGATCTCCTAATCCATCATATTTTTCAAAATCAGGGACTTGAAACTTTTCTGGATAACGATCCCCTGGAAATATACATAAGTCTGAATAATTGACACTCCCAAATGCCCTAGTCCCTTTGATGGACCGAATTATTTTTTCCATTTGTTGAACCTTTTTCAGAATATCACCAGCTTCCTGCTTTTTGTCAAGGTTGATGATTTCTGGGGTTTTGTTGGTAGGATCCTAGTTCTGAGACTCATCGGTCTGTGTATCCTTCTTTCCGATATCTTAACTGCCACCGGGTGCAGACGATTCTGTATGACCGGGTGTTTATTTACTCTGCAGCCCTTTGCTTTGCTCCTTGAGAAAAATAGCTAATTCCGCTATTTGATTCTTCAGACCTTCGAATTCTTCTCTAGAGACAGGGGTGGATTCAGGTTGAGCACTCGAAGCCATGTTTGGAAATGGGCTTAGTGCTTTCTTAGATTTTGACTTGGTTACGGGACCAATTTTTCCCTACAATAAACGTATGTGTGTTAATTTTGATGTATATATATATCAACAGGATGCATGCCATGATGTGTTTATTTTTGAGGTTTTTTAATCTTATCCTGTAAAACAAAGGTCAGTTGTTTTAATGTCAGGATAGCATGACAGGTTTTTACAAGATATGAAATGTATATTTACATTATGAAATTTACATTGGAATTGGAAAATTGATATTGAATTGAAAGAGGAAGGCATGAAGAAGCTTCCCTTCGGATTTAGTTAATCAGAGGCTAACCTATCTTAGGCTACTCTAGCGGCTTTTCGGCATGAAGGTCCCCAGATCTTCGCAATCTACTAGAGGGGAAATTAATCCGATCTTTTAATTGGAGCGGATCTGAGTGGTGCCTTTCTTCCTTTGAGTCCAGTAATAAAACACCGACGGGTTCGCCTCCTGGTGGAGGAATCACACAGCATACATTTACATACAGCGTGTCTCATCGTATGAAATGATGACATTGTGCGAGCACTAATATAAAGCAGTAAAGCATTTATTCACATCCATTCAATGTAAAACAAAGCATTCACACAAACGTAGATATAAAAGGGAAATTTTGAAAAGATTTAAGCGCGGCTTAAGCCCTCTAGTCATCCTCAGCAGAGTCGCCACCTGTCAACGTCGGGAAAGAATCTTGTCGCTTTTGGACAGATCTTTCTCTCTTCCTAAATTTTGTTATTTTCTACCCTTATTTGTCTTATCTGTTTTATGAAGGGTGAAGGTTTTTTAGGAAAAGGCCAACATGTATCATATCGATGATTTGAAAGGTTTATAGAGTCGTCAGTTGGTATATTTAAAAATGGTTGTACCAACTCAATCGAGTTTTGCTTGATTTTGCAAGTAGGCCCAATTACTGGACACTGTCAAAACTTGATCTTAAAACCGAGATTCTTAAAGTTCGGGGGCTTGGTTAAGCAGGGGGAAGGTGTTAGGCACCCCCCGACTCCCATGAAACACGGTACCACATCTTTTCAATATTTCCCTTTTTATTTGCAATGTGTGTGTGTATGCTGGAAGTAATTGAGCCTACGTTTGATTGATTTGAAAGTAGTGATGTGCTTCGTTGAACCTATATACGAAGGGTTTGATTTGATTTGCAAAAGTCTTTTTTAGATAAGATATGAAAATGACGTTTTGAAAGGTGGGTTTCAAACCTTACGTTCGCACAGGAATAGAAGCCTTTTGATACTTCCATCTTATTCTGTTCAGCCTTTGGCTCGATTTGGATGTTTATTGCCGGGATGCGAAGCATCCTCGACCACAACATATATATACAACTACCGGTCTTCTCATGGGTATGACAACTATCGGAGTGACTCTGGCATGACAAATCATATTTCACTATGTTTGAGACCTTAAACCCGGATAACCGTTTTAAGGTCCTTGAGATGTACATTTTTACAGAAAAATTGACAGGATACATTTGTAATGTGGAGTTTGTCTATCGTGGGAATCAGATTTAGATCAGTTTGATCATTAATCCCACGATTCCCAGGCTTGTAGAAAATAGCCAAGAAAACCTGCACAACACAGATATTTACAGAAAATGCCAATTGTACTCTAGGCGTCGCAAAACAAAGGATTCATCAGTCAAATCCTTGCATGCACGTAGCCAAAGCTTCCCGTTCCTACTAGATATGGATCTAGGGTCGCTAGGTTGCTTTAATATCTAACAAAACTAGAAAGAAAGTTAGATTTAAATAAATCTTAGATATTTTAGCATCCCGGTTCCGGTTGGACCTATTTTGAACCGTTTGAAAGATAGAAAGAGCTAGATTTAGATAAATCTAAGCCACAATATTTACATCAGTGCAAATTCATATCAAATGAATATTTAAAGTAAATATTTAATCACAATGAATGAAGAATATATATAATTATATAAATATAAAAGCTGTAAAGGGCCACGAATTTCTAATCCAGGCCTGACTGAAATGTAAATATATATATATTTATAAAAGCTGTAAATGAGCCACGAATTAATCCAGGCTCGACGGAAAGTAAATATATATATATATATATATAGTTATAAAAGCTGTAAAATGCCACAGATTTTCAATCCAGGCCAGACAGGAATGTAAATATATATATATAGATATAAAAGCATTAAATAGCCACGAATTTACAATCCAGGCTAGACTGAATGTATATATATATACAAAAACTGTAAAGAGCAACGAATTAATCCAGGCTCAACTGGAATGTAAATATATATATATATATATATATATATATTTATAAAAGCCGTAAAGAGCCAAGAATTGATCCAGGCTCAACTGAAATGTAAATATATATATATATATATATAAAAGATGTAAAGGGCCACAGAATTCCAATCTATGTCAAACTGAAATGTAAATGTTAATATATACAGTTAGTATATATATATTAAAGCGAAAAAGGCCACGAATTAGCAGTCCAGGCCAAACAAAGTCAAAAAACTTATATATATATATATATATATATATATATATATATATATATATATATATATATATATAAGCAGTAAAAGGGCCACGAATTCGCAATCCAGGCCCGACTGAATTAAAAGTTAGTATATATATAGTTAATTATATATATAATAAAGCTGAAAAGGCCACGAATCAGCGATCCAGGCCGAACAAGTTAGTACATATATATATATACACACAAAAGCTAGTAGAAGCCACGGATCGACGATTCAGGCTGTGCAAATGAAGAAAAACGTATATATATACTATATATACTAAAAAGTAAGCTAAAACGGCCACGAAACTGAGTTCCAGGTAAAACCAGAAGATGAAACTTTATATACACGTTCACATATACGTAAGGAAGTAAGAAATGAGTTCTGATCGTAAAAAAACTTACAATGGACTGCTACACGGGATTTTTGCCACTCAGTAGGCTTCAAATGGACGTTTTCACTGGTTCATATTTGATATGTTGTTGAATATACGTATGCAAATGTATTGGAAGAATAAAATCTAGGTTTGGAGTACTAGAAGTAGGGCTAAGGGACGAAATGGGCGGAGTTTCAGAGCGTTTTTCTATTTTTTTTCTTTTTTTTGCCAAGGGTGGGGGGTTATATTTAAAGACCCGATGGTAGCGGGTCTACCCGCGGCTGCCGCGAGTCGAGCTGTGGCTCCTCGTGGTGGGCCCCACCCGATGGGTCCTGTCTTCTCAAAATACGTGCACTCCGAGCAACGCGATGTCAGGTTCGAACCTGCCTAACTTTTGATCAGAGCGTTCGTTTGAGGCGTGCTATACCTTTCTAGAAAGCACTTTCCGAGAGTGACACAATGACATAAGACTTAACCTTTTTTGAATCCAGGAATACGGGTTTATAACTAGATCTTTGTTTTTTCGCAGTTTGTCCGTTGAGCTGTATTGTGTTGTTTTCACTCGGGATCGATGTTATGGCTCTTTCTAACCTTTATTGCATCAATTCGACATGCTTTTGACTGAATTGGATTTAAGTTGGTAAAATGATCATTTTGCCCCGCCAGGGGTTGTCTCATGTACTGGCACGATTTTCGACTATTTTCTCCGGGTTGTCTCCGAATTTTGATATCAGCCAACTCTGTTCTTCCTTAGGGTTGTCTCCGAGGTTGACTTGGTTTCCCAGGGTTGTCTCTGGGGATGATTTGACACTTCAAGGCTGTCTCCGAAGTTGATTTGGCTTCCCAGGGTTGTCTCTGGGGTGATTGCATCTACCGGGTTGTTGTTGGGGCTTGACTTGACATCCCGGTGTTGTTGTCGGGGCTGAGATTGATCCTCCGGTGTTGTCACCGGGGTTTGACTTGACATCCTGATATTGTGACTGGGGTTGAATTTGATCTCCCGGGGTTATCGCCGGGGTTACTGTACCTCCCGGGGTTGTTGTCGGAGTTTGACTTGACCTCCCGGTATTGTGATCGGGGTTGAGTTTGATCTCCCGGGGTTATCGCCGGAGCTAATGTACCTCCCGGGGTTGTTGTCGGGGTTTAACTTGACATCCCGGTATTGTGATCGGGGTTGAGTTTGATCTACCGGGGTTGTCGTCGGAGCTGCTGTACTTCCCGGGGTTGTTGTTGGGGTTTGACTTGACATCCCGGTATTGTGACTAGGGTTGAGTTTGATCTTCCAGGATTGTTGCTGGGGCTAAAGATAATTTTGGCCTTCTGCAAGGTTAGTAATAGGAATGCAAAATTTTGAGTGTCTACATTAGCCTTACATGAATGATATAAGATTGTGCAATCGTAATCCTCTAATAATTTCAGCCACCTTCTTCGCCTCATATTCAATTCTTTCGGAGTAAAAATATATTTTAAAATTTTATGGTTTGTATAAATTTCGCATTTCTTTCCATATAGATAATGCCTCTAAATTTTTAGAGCAAAAACTACAACCGCTAATTCTAGATCATGAGTATGGTATTTCTTCTCATAATCTTTTAACTGTCGTGATGTGTAAGCAATCACCTTCCTATGCTACATCAAAACACAGCCTAACCCTCGATGTGAGACATCACTATAGACCACAAATCCTCCAGGATTATCTGGCAGTGACAATACTAGAGTCGTTCTTAATCTCTTCTTCAGTTCCTGGAAACTTTCTTCACATTTCTCTGTCCAAACGAATTTCACATTTTCTTATCAAATTTGTTAGTGGTTCTGCTATCTTTGAAAAATCTTGAATGAATCTTCGATAGTATCCCGCTAATCCTAGAAAACTTCTAACTTACGTTGAAGTTTTCGGTTGTTCCCAGTTATTACAACTTCCACTTTCGATGGGTCCACTGAAATTCTGTCTTTATCAATTACATGGCCTAAGAATTGAACTCTCTTTAACCAGAATTCACATTCTGAGAACTTTGCATATAATTTCTCTCTTCTTAAAGTCTCCAAAACCAATCTTAAGTGTTCTCCGTGTTCCTCCTTTTTTTGAATAAATCAAAATATCATCAATGAATACTACAACAAATTTATCTAAATACTGCTTAAAGACTCTATTCATGAGGTCCAATAAATGTTGTTGGCGCATTTGTCAAATCAAATGACATTACAAGAAACTCGTAATGACCATAACAAGTCCTAAATGTCGTCTTTGGCACATCCTCCTTCCTCACCTTTAATTGATGGTATCCTTATCTCTAATCAATCTTTAAAAAAATATCTTGTTCCTTTTAATTGATCGAACAGATCATCTATTCTTGGTAATGGATATTTATTCTTGATAGTCATCTTATTTAACTCCCTATAGTTTATGCATAACCATAATGATCTATCCTTCTTTTTCACGAATAGAACTGTGGTGTTCCCCATGGTGAGACACTCGGTTGAATAAATCTCTTATCCAACAATTCATGTAGATGTATCATCAATTTCTTCATCTCCACCGGTGACATCCTGTATGGAGCCTTCAAAATTGGCGCCATTTTAGGGACTACGTCAATCATAAATTCCATTTGCCTATCTGGAGGAATATTAAGAAGTTCTTCCGAAAATACATCTGCAAATTCTTTTACTACAGGCATCTGACTTAAATCTGGCTCGACTCGTTGAGTATCTACTATGTAAGCTAAATACCCTTTACATCCTTTTCTAAGCAGTCTTTTGGCTTTCATCATCGACTAACAACAAGATTTTCTAGGCGACCGATTTCCATGGAACATCACATTTTCTTGATTTGAAACTCGAAGGTTCACACGTTTACTATGACAATCAATAATGGCTCCATGGTTATTCAACCAATCCATCCCCAATATTACATAAAATTCTCCCAAATGAATATGGATTAGATCGACCAAAAATTTGTGTCCCCTAATCTCTACGCAACAATTTGTATGTACACATCTGACAAGGATCACTTCTGTAGAAACTCGAAATTTTCCTTGCCCCAATACTAACCCGGTAGGAGGGCAAAACCGTCAATCAATCCAAATTCGACCACCAATGCCGGTCCTTCAACCTAAATCTGATTCCCAATATTGGTAATCAAGTTCCGACAGTCAATCAGACCATTAATCAAGTTTCGACAGTCAATCGGACCATCAATCAAGTTCTGACAGTCAATCAGACCATCAATAAGGCTCCAACAGTCAATCGGACCATCAATCAAGCTTCGACAGTCAATCGAACCATCAATCAAGCTTTGACAGTCAATCGGACCATCAATCAAGCTCCGTCAGTTAATCGGACCATCAATCAAGCTCTGACAGTTAATCGGACCATCAATCAAGTTCCGACAGTCAATCAGATCATCAAGCTCAACCTCGGTCTCAACCCGGGAAGTCAATTCAACCCCTGCAGCAACCTGGGAGGTACCAATCAACCCTGACCTCAATATCGGGCCGTAAATTCAACCCTGGTCTCAATTCGGGAAGTCAAGGCAACCTCGACATCAATCGAGGACATGTCAAGCTATCTCCGGTCTTAATCCGGGAAACACATTTCATCCCCGGCAGTAACTCGGGAAGTCAAACTCAACCCCGGTCTCAACCCGGGAAGTGCAGGTTATCCCGGTCTCAACCCGGGACGTCAGGTCAACTTTAGACATCAACCTGAAGCATCACAACAATTCCAGAGCAAAACCTGGAATGACCACATCAGCCTCAGAGACAACCCTGAGGTTAAAAGACTCGACTGGGATCCAAGTCTTGGAATAAGCTCCCGAAAGTCAACTAGCGACCATGCCGACACTACAGGCAGCCCCGGGAGGGGTACAACGGTCATTTCATCAACTCTCAACCGACTTGGTTAAACTCAAGCCAAATAGATGCCTCCAAAGTCAAAATGAACCCTAACGATGATCCCGAGTGGCAACTACGCATAAACTACGGGGAATCGAAGACCTGGTTATGAACCCGTCTTCCTTGACCCAAAAAATATTTTTTTCCCATGTCATTGCGACACTCTCGGCTAGGGCTTTTCGAAAAGGTATCACACGCCTCAAACGGACGCTCCGATCAAAAGTTAAAAAGTTTTCGACCAGACATCGTATTGCTCGGAGTGCATGTACTTCGAGACGACCAAGTCGGGGCACGTGGGCCCTACCTAGGGGAGCCGTAGCTATACCTGCGGTTGTCGCAGGTAGAGTGGTGGCTCCTTGGCTTTAAAATAAACGTACCCCCCCCCGGTTCATTTCAAAAAATTTGAAAACGTAGCGAAGCTCTGGCAGTTTGATTTTTTGACTTTTACACCTCTTTCAAACCCAAATATTTTTACTCCAACACGTAGACAAACCCATATACTACCACATATCAAAAAACCACCAGTAGATTTGGATGTTTGAAGCCTACGATTCGACAAAAAGCCCGTAGTGCAGCTCATTGTAAGTATTTTTACGATCAGCTAGTCAATACTACTACTTTGCGCTGCTTTACACTTGTACACAAAGTTTCATCTTCTAACCGTTTTCGTCAAAAATTAATACATTTTTGTACATAAACTCTGTTTTCAACATTTCTACAACTCGGATTGACGATCCGTCAGCTCCAGTAGCTTCAATGCACTAGCACGCACATTCTGGGAACTTCGTCGGACTGGGTTATCTTTCCAGTCCGGTTTTGGCTCTTTTTTGTATATATTTAACTGCAAATAGACTAACATTTCAATTCTGTCAAGCCCGGATATCAAATCTGTGGTAGTTTACCGCTTTTATATATATATACGCATATATAAGCGACATTCACCATCACTAGTACTCCTATCAGTCCTGGTTGACTACATTTCTGTCAATATATATATATATATATATATATATATTTATATATTTTTAGTCGGCCTGGACTATTTCATGGCCATTTTACTGCTTTTGTAAACTTCCCCATACTGGGTGCTCTTCCTAGTCACTGGTGACTATTTTTCTGTCAATTTCAATTCCAATACGGGCACCGGCGTGAAAACCCATCACCCTTTTCATTGTTTTATATATATATATATTTTATTTCTGTCACAGCCTAGATTATTTCGTGGCTATTTACAGTTATTTTATAAATATATATATTTCAATTCCAGTCTGGGCTTGCGAGTGAAAACCCATCGCCCTTTTTACAGCTTTTATATATATTTAACTATATATATTGCTTTGCTCAATTTATTCAACTTTTGCATTTAACATTCATTTGTATATGAATTTGTACTGACATCTCTGCAGGCGAACTAGATTTATCCAAATCTCGCCATTTCTAGCTTTCAACGGTTCAAACAGGTCTCGACAGAACCTATAAGCTATAATGGCTGAGATTTCTTTAAATCTAGTTATTTTTATAGTTTCAGCTTCAAAAGCAACCTCGCATCCCTTAGATCGCTATCTAGTGGGAACGAGACGCTTCGGCCGTGCGGACCGGGATTTACTGAATGAATCCCTGGTTCTGGCTATCTTGGGATATTTATATGCTTCTCTACAAATTTGAACTGTGCAGGTTTTCTAGTCACTCATATGTGAGCCTAGGAATCGTGGGGTTCATGATCAAACTGATCAGAATCTGACTCGATGGACAAACTCCGATTTATAGATGTACCCTGCCAATTTTTCTGTAAAATGTACATGCACAGACCTTAAAACGGTTATCCGGATTTAAGGTCTCAATATAGTGAAAATATGGATTGTCGTGTCAGCGTCCGTCCGATGGTTTTCATACCCATGAGGAGACCGACACTTTATATTTCTATGGTCGAGGATGCTTCGCAGCCCGACAAATCACCACTTACATGCAGCCTTAAGGCTATAAAGATAAAATTAAAAGTGGCGATGTGTTTCAATTCCTATGTCAGCGTAGGGGTTTGATAAACAGCTTTCAAAACATCACTGTCAATTCAATTTCAAAACTTTTTGCAAATCAAATTAAACGCTTTTGCAAATCAAATCAAAGACTGATTTTCAAATCAAATCAAACCCTTCGTATATAGGTTCAACGAAGCCTATCAAAACTTTCAATCAATCAATAGGCCCAATTTTCAAACAGCATTCACTCACGCATTCCAGTTTTAAGGGAAAATATTGAAAAGATTGCGGTACCGTGTTTACACGGGAGTCATGGGGTGCCTAACACCTTCCACACACTTAACCAAGCCCCCGAACTCAAAACTCCGATTTCAAAGATCAAGTTTCGACAGTGTCCAGCAATTGGGCCTCTTTCAAATCAAACTCGGTTGAGTTGGTACAACCATTTTCAAAACTACCAACTGGCGACTCTGTTTAAATCAAATCAAAATTGTCGACATACACACATGTTGGCATTTTTCCTAAAAAATCCTTCAAAACCTTTTTTTCCAATAAAAAGAATAAGGGTAGAGATAACTTAGGAAGATCGATTTGAGGAAACTCGGGTTATGAACCGACCCGCAGTATTTCTTAAATTTTCTAACGTCGACAACTTCCTTATTAGCAATTTCAATATTTAAGGGAGGTTCTAACAGTTCATAAGGTAAGTTCAACCGACTTGCGAATTCATGAGACACAAATGAACAAGTAGTTCCATAATCAAAAAGTATGTAGGCATTTATCGAATTTATTGGGATGATACTTGACACCACGTCCCTAAATGCCGCAGCTTCCCATAAAAGCTTCCAGTTCCTCTCTTCTATCCTCAGTCCACTGGACCCTCGCCTCCAGCGCCTGAACCTTCGCCTCCATCGCCTGATTCCTAGTTACTAGCTCTTGGTTTCTTTCCTCCACTTGTTGATTCCTACTCCCTAACTCTCGATTACTATCTACTAGAAGTATAATCATTACTTGCACCTCTCCCAAAATATTGACCTCTTGGTCATCTTCCTCAACCTGTGCAACATTAGTTGTTGCCACCTCGGGAACTGTCTGATCCTCTACGGGTCCTTCTTCAAGTTCTTCTTTTTCTAGATCATCCTTCAGATCTGGATCTTCTTCTGGATCACTCTCATGTACTACTTCGAGTGCTGGTTCGGCTACCCGCTCCTCTCTAACTAATGCTGTAAACGAGCCAACACAGTTCGGGCTCGATTCGGGTTCGACTCGAAAAAAAACGAGCGAGACTCGAATTTGTTAATAATATGATCCAAATTTGAGCATTAAAAATAGTTCGAATAAAAATATGAGTAGAATTTGAGCAAGGTTATACTCGACTCGTTTAAGATTCAAACTACTCGAATTCTTGATTGTGATTCGATACATACTCGGTTGATACAGATTCGATTAGATGTTCGATACATTCTCTTATAATATATACAACTATAAATCAAATTAGGATAATTAATTATTATTTTGTTTTGTTTTTAATTTTAATTGTGATTTTATATTTGTAAAGTGTAATAGTAAATATATTTTCTCATTTCTAAGTAACATAACAAATTCAATTTATAATTATATTTATTATAAAACTAGTTATTATGTGGAGACTTGAATTTGAGCTTGAATTTGAAGCTCGCGAGTAGTTTGAATAAATATTTGAGTCGAGGCGGATCGAATTAGAGTAATAAATATTCGAGTCGAGTCAAATCTGAGTAGAATTTTTTAAATACAATTCGAATTTGAGTCGAATTCGAGTAGCTCTCTGTTCGCTTCGATTCGACTCGATTACACCCTTATCTCTAACTATAGAAATATCTCTTACTTCCATCCTAAAATAGGACAACATATCTCACTTAGTACATTAACATATTATATCATGCAATTTAAATAATCTTAAATTGAATATTTATTTAATAAATTCCCATAATATTTTTTTTTATTTTTTATTTATTATTTCATTACTATATTATTATTATTATTATTATTATTATTTTCATCATAACATAGAGTTCACATATCATTAACATTACTTATTCTCCCAATGTTATATCGTAAGAATTTTGTTTTTTCATAAAATTTTTAGTATTGACAATACTTGCATGGTAAAGACAAATTTGTCCTTAACAAAACAGGTTAGGTTGAAATTTAAGCGTGTTTAAGTGAAGTTTTAAAAAATGAACATAATTGACATCAATTAACTATTTGAAGGATTTAATTAACAAAAAATAAATTTTAATGACACTTTGACATTGCGCCACAACTCGGAGGAAAAAAGTGTCATCCAACCATTTTTTTAAAGGAATTTCTTAACGTGTGCCTTTAGAACACATGCTAAGCACACTAAAGAATATTTTCTTGAATTGTGTGCATATTTTCTTGAACTTGGTGCAAATACAAAAATCAAGGAAATATGAACATAATCAAAGATAATATTCTATTGAACTGTGTGCTTTAACATGTACCTAAAGGCACATGTTAAGAGGACTCTTTTTTTAATTGTGTTTGGTTTATAATACTCTATTCAAGACTTCTAAAACAGCGCCCAAGACACGGCCAGATCTACACTCACGTCACCATCTCAACCAATTATACAGCCAGACCAGAATGAGCTGGTTCACGTTCGTGTCTCCACAATTAAAATCTACGGGCATTACAACTTCACTCACACCATGTTCATCTGAACACCTCATTTATAATGTCAAGCAAACGGAAAATCTAGGTGTCTGCTTAATTATTTTTCAATAGTACTATCTATCCAGATTTTATGTCCCCTTTCACTCCCTCCCACACTGAGTTATACTTGTGGTATTCAAGTAACTGAGCTTTTACTTGGATGAGCTGAAACCCTCAAAAGTCAAAGCAATGAAGTTCTTTTCCTCTCTCTTCTCCTTATGTTTTCTCTTCACCGTGTCATTAGCTGCTAACAATGTGAGCTACGACAGTCGCTCTCTCATTATCGATGGGCAGAGAAAGCTTCTTATATCTGCCGCCATTCACTACCCTCGCAGCGTCCCTGCGGTAAGAGTATCTGGCTCGTATTTGCACTCTCTGCTGTTTGGTTTTCGTGGAAATGAAAACCCAGAAAGTATTTTACCATTAATTGATTTTTAAAATTACTCCCTCCATCCCAAAAAGTCCCATTTGCAAATATAAAGATGCTTTTTGTTTCATGTTTTCCGCCAAAGTTAATAAGTTGTTAGTTTAGTAGGGGTGGTATAATGATGTAATTAGGTTGGCAAACTTGAGCACATTCTACATTTTATACTACTATTAAAGAAAAGGGACTATTTTTGTGGAACAGAGGAGTATAATGTAATGCTACGCGGCACTTGATTACTTACTATGGTTTTGTTGAGTTGTAATGTTCACTGGAAATTGACATAAGTATTGAATATCTAATTATATTTAAGCTGTCTGCTGTTTGGTTTCTGAGAAAATACGGGGTAAGTAGAAGCATAAACAAAATATTATACTGCCCATTAATTGGCTGTAAAGATTATAATGCTATTAGAACACTTGTAGACGATGTGGTAACTTAACAAGTTTCGGAATTGGATTTGAAAGAACATTTGCAATTCCATGAAACTTAAATTTAGTTTAAATTTGGCGCTCAATTCCTAGGTTTGGATTGAAGTTGCCAAACATAACTTTAGTTAGTTACGTAGGTTTCGTTGAGTTGTAATGTTCATTGGAAATTGACATAACTATAGTCCATCTATTCATATTTAAGCTGTCTGCTGTTTTGGTTTAACTGACAATGTGGGGAAAAGGGAAGCCTGAAGAATATATTCTACCCATTAATTGGTTTTAAAGATTATAATGCTATTACTTCACTTGAGTTCTTATTGGATTACTTTGTTTTAATCTGTTTTTCTTGGGCAACCAAAAATTGAATAAGGTGGCTTTTTGATTGTTCCAATAAATGCAATTTTTTCTTAGATTTTACATTTTTACTATGGAGGTTAGACAGTGGATTAGACTTTTGTTTTTGACCTTTTATGAATGTTGATAAGAGTGTAAGTGCATGATCTATGCCCAATTACAAGATAAGAGAAATGTAATGGTCCTAACGTTAGAACAACCAAGTGCAACAGTAGTTGGATAACATGTTGCTTGGATACTTACTACTTCTTCCGTCCCAAAATAACTGCTTAGTTTTGACTTTTTAAAGTCAAATTGACTATTTTTTAAAACTATTTTTTGTACCATTTTTGCCAGAATATAGGTGCAGAGGTTATAACAAAAAAAAAGTATATATAATTTACTACTAATACCAATTTTTATAATGTTAAAAATATATTTATACATGCTTAATTATTAATTTTAAAAATAGTCAATTTGACTAAAAAAAGTCAAAACTGAGCAGTTATTTTGGGACGGAGGGAGTATTACTTTTATCTAAGTTGTGCTATCCACTAGAAGCCGACACAACTTTGATAAATTTGAAAATAAAAAATTATCTTTGCAACATTTTCAGAATTTGTAGTTGACACATGATCATGTATTAGAAGATTAATTTGTCTTTTGAGGTGTTACTTTTTTCTTTGTTTTTTATCTATTTGTTTTATTAATGAACATGGTTTGTATGATCAATCTGCATCTATTATTCAGAAAAGAGATGATCTATGATACAAACTTGTATCTTTGCTGGGTTTATATTGACCTGAACTCGTCGTTTGATGGTTTACTTCGAGGGAAACTGGGCCTTTTATTAGAGACAAACTCTAGTTTTTCATAAATATTCTTCCATAACTTCATTCAGCTTATGGTACCTATTTATACATTAAATCCTACACTCACTAATGCACATTTTAAACCCACCTCAACGAATAACTCCCACCAACTACACTTACTCCCATAACATCTATAGTCCACTACTACTATAATAAAACAAATACATGATTGTAACAATCTAATACATGATTTCTATTTTAAATGCAAAAAAGAACTGATTCTATTTTGAGGATAATGAAACACTTCTTTAGTTAGTTTATGTTGGGTCTCTTTCAATAATTTTAAAAATTATGATGCCCGGATACTTACTAGTGGTATCTGTTCATAAGAAATTCACGCAACTAGTATATACATATGAGGATTTATAGAATTTAATTTTTATTAAGTTCCTCTGTTTTTTCTGCAGCAACTAATCCTGAATAAGGCAGCGTGTGATTGTCCTTTAAAAAGTGATTCTTGTATTGTTTGGATTTTAAAGTTGAGGTTGGACTTTGTATTAATTAATTAATTTATTTTTTAAGTGTGTTGTTTCTTAAAGTACTTTTTTTGTTTATCAACTTACGAGGTCGGGTCTATTCTTACATAGAAACGGTCTAGTACATAACTTGAACTTAATTTTAATATGCAAAAGAAAGAACAATTACTTTTTGGATATCCAAGTGCTTTGGTAGTTCATTCACTTGAATTTCTATTTATGTAATCTAAGAGATTGTGAAACTTGAATACTACTATTGGTTCCATTGAGTTGTGCTGTTAAGTGGAAATTGACCCAATATAAGACATGATGATCCGCAGACTTAATTTGTTTTCTGTCAAATATATCAATTTTCGTATCTCAACCAACAAAAATTAGTAGTACATACAACTGGATTTTCTTGTAAACTAAATATAAAGTTTCTGATGTTTGGATAATTACTGTAACTTAAAACAAGTCATGCCATTTATTGGAAAGTGATACGAAGATAATGTGTTTGAGAATCAAAAAACTTTATTCTCTTCCACTTTGTGATGTTTTTCCTTGGCAACCAAGCATGAAAAAATAGTTAGTTCAACTGGATTTTCTCCTAATTTATTTCAAAGATTATTATGCTTTGATACGTGCTATTTAGTTGTGCGATTCATTGAAAACTGAAGCGCCTGTAATACTTGGGAGGATCTGTAGACTTTATTTCCTTACAATTTCTGTGTTTTCTTAGCAACCATACAAGACAAGCAGTTTGTTCAGTTGAAAGTTTCTTCATTCATGAAAATTTTGGATGCAACTTCATCTTTCTTCTTACTAATGATTAAGTCTGTGTACATTTATTGTCCTTGTTTTATAGTATTTATTTAATTGTTCTCTGTGTTGATTGCATTATTAACGTATCTTTTATTTTATTTTTTCCCCTTCTTTTTTTGTGTGGGTAAATTTTTTTTGGTAGGTGTTATAAGTTATCTTATTGATTATTATCTGTTGAATCTTGTTTACACTTCCGAAATAAATTATACTTTCTGAATAAATTTTTTGATTTTGTAATCTGTGGTGAGACTAGTGTTATTTTCTTTGAATTTTCTCAATGAAAAAGTAGTTTGTCCTTTGTTTTTCATTAGGTTCCTTAAATGTGCATCAAACAAAAAAAATTAAAAAATAGAAATCTCTGAATGATTATGGGATGTGATAGATGTGGCCAGGACTGGTGCAAACAGCAAAGAATGGAGGTGTGGATGTGATTGAGACCTATGTGTTTTGGAATGGTCATGAAATTTCTCCTGACCATGTAAGTAAATTTTGTTATTTACTGATTTATTAAAATTTTTCCTTTGATTTGCTTCGGTCATGGACATTAAATCAACTTTTTTTTGTCCATGTTTTTTGCTTTAGTATTATTTTGGGGGAAGGTACGATTTGGTCAAATTTGTGAAGATTGTTCAGCAGGCTGGCATGTATTTGATTCTACGAATCGGACCATTTGTTGCCGCTGAATGGAACTTTGGGTATGTTAAATTGTTAATAGCAACTGTAGATCATAGCTTGATAATTGGTATATATAATAAATTTGTCACAGTGGGAATTCTACCGTTGAAAGTTTGTTTGAGTTCCTTGAAAATTTGAAAATCCTAATAGTTGACTCTTTACTTCAGAGGGGTACCTGTTTGGTTGCATTATGTGCCTGGCACTGTCTTCCGAACTGATAATGAACCCTTCAAGGTGTGGAAACAGTGGCTTTATTTCCAAACAAGTCGCAGGAAGATCTTAATAGGACTTGCAGAACTTAGTTTAATATCATCTTCAATATTTTTTTTCTTCTTTATGGATGAAATGGTTTTGATAAATTTATTGGCTGCTTGGAATTCCAGCATTACATGCAGAAGTTTACGGCGTACATAGTAAACATGATGAAGCAGGAGAAGCTTTTTGCGTCACAAGGAGGTCCTATCATCTTAAGCCAGGAAAGAAAAGCTCTTGAAATTGATGTTTTAGGTTGATTTTTTAGTGAAGTTCTCCTTGTCCTTATCCTGAAAATGCTAAGTATTTTTGATTCTTGCAAATCATACCTCTTGACTATTGACTTGTCTTGACATAAATTTTAGTCAAACTATTAATAAATTGGTATGGTAGCAAATGTCAAAATTCAGGAGTTCTGAGTTTTATAAATACTTTATATCTGCTTCATTTTTTCCGGTAATGTGTTTGTTCCCCTCCAATGGGTTTTCTCATCTAGGAAGAATGCTTTTAAAACTGTAATACTACTCTTGCATGTAGAAAAATATAACATTGACAATGAAGGTATCAAGGAAGACCTTTTCAAGGAGATAAAGGATGAACATGGAGGCACAATAAAATCTACTCTTACTGTCCTTGGACGGGCAAGAAATCTTATACTCTCTACTTTGCAATTTTGATGTCCCCATTTAAATTTTACGGACTCAAAATAAATAGTTAGAACTTGGCCAAAAAAACAACAACCAGAAGTTGGAACAGTGTATAAGTTTTGTAGAAGTTCTAAATCTACGTTTTATTGTACCCAACCCCAATTTTATTCATCTTTCAAAACAAGGGTAAGTTGTAATCTTATTATTGGTTAAATTCTAAATTAACATTGTTAAAAAACAGAAAGGGAAAACCTCTAAACCGGGACAGATATATTGGGAGTTCACACTCTTTAAGAAATGTGTAAAAAGTTTTTCTCCTAGCCAGGATTCTCTTTTTACGAGGACAAGGATAAAATGGCAATGTTAGTATTAGTTAAAATTTAGGTTACATGGTGTTGGAACACCTATAAGTTATGTAGTACAGGTCAATCCTACTCTACGTCTCCACTAGGACCAGTAGGTCGCATAGGGGAAAAAGCACTACACCTAGGAATCAACAACAACGAAAATTTTTGTTACGAATTATGCCTCTCCTTGGTACGGGAAGCGGAATGATCTAAATTGGGACTGATGACATATGTTTGTTTTGGGATTCATAGAAGTGGTCATATTTCTGATATCATCCTTGTATTAGTGCATTATATTATTGGGACTGGCTTTTGACTTTATCAGTGGTGAAACTTATTCCTTAAATATACTCTATTATGTAGGCATCTTTGAGAAGTTTTGTTTCAATTAAAATCAATTTAACAGAGTTATTGAAGAAACTAAGACCATTTTCACTAGAACACAAACAAGAAATGCCAGACATCCCACCTCCCCGATATCTAGGACTCGAGGACGTAGTCATATGTTTAAGTGAGGGTCCATTATTTTCATGTAACTCCATTTGTTTAGGTATCAAATGCTTTACATCTATAACATATGAAATCACTTGTTAAATCTTTTTGGGGTGCAATTATAAAGGTTGGGCACTATTTGCATTTTGTCCATACAAGTGTCTGATATAGGTGAACAATGATAATGTTTACAGGAGTGACATACAATAGTTACTGGTAATGGGGTTTAATATATATCAGTGATTGAATTGCATAATTCGTATTTTTATTATCATTATTTTTTAAATGAATAAATATGTGCAGTACTAATATACCATTATGTGTTTTTGTCTTTCATTGTATTAGTTTTCGTTACATTTTTTTTCCATCTACTATCCGTCAAACATATTTATTACCCTTTGATAGGCACAGGTGTTTAGCTTCCATTCAGAAACTTCTCGTATTGCAGGTAGAAAATGAGTATGGATTCTATGAAGCAGCTTATGGAAATGCGGGTAAATCTTATGCCTTGTGGGCTGCTCAAATGGCCCTTTCTCAAAATATAGGGATACCTTGGATAATGTGTCAGCAATGGGATACTCCAGAGCCTGTGGTGAGTGATTATTCATTTCTATGCTGCATCTAGAAGTTGCTAAATAAACTTTTGTTTATATCCGCCCTAGCTAATCCTTCCCTCCTTCACTAAGCAATAATTAGGAAGTTTGGTTCCACTGCAAAGCATACATCTCTGTATCAGATATCTGACCAAATGCTAATCCTAGAGCCATCACCATTGTGCATGAGGAACTCATCAAAACCTGTCAAAATGCCTTTCCAGACCTCACCCCATAGGGAAAAGCACCTACAGGAGGCATAAGTCCTCTGTCCTAGCCAAAGCAACTGATAACCGCCCTCCTCCAAAGACTACCCTCTTCCACCACGACCTCCACAACCATTTACCCAACATTGCGTAATTCAAAGTACCCGAGTCTCTAATACCCAAGCCTCCCAAGCACACTTACTTCCAGTTAACTAAGTTATAATTACCTCATTCATTGCTAGCATTCCATGGAAATCAAGCATAACCTTATGAAGCCTCTTACATACCAATGCCGGAAGAGGGAAACGGGAAATGAAATAAGCTGAAAAATTTGGGTGTGCACTCTTTACTGACCTACTATAGTTAAATTAAATAACACCGATTCCATCCCGCAAGTCTCTTATCAAGATTCTTAATGGAAGGCCTTGATTTCTATTCACTTTGAGCTAGAGAGGTGTAAATTACGAAGGGGATTGCTGAAACAACATACCGACTACGGATAGGTTCTTAGATACAAGATTCCCAATGCCCAGACCCTCTACTCCCTTGGTTGACGCACCTCCTAGCTGATTAAATGGTACTTTCAATCCTCACCCACCCCTGACCAATGTAAACAACACATTTGTCTTGAGGGAGTATGTGACTCCCACCGAAAGCTTAAAAATAGTGTGAAAATAAAGCGTTATGCTGGACACATTTGCTTAAATCAAAGTAATCCTACTCAAAGAAAAAAAGTGCCCTTCCAACAGGCTAAAATTTTAGACACACGTTCCGCAATCAAATCCCAGAAGGTATAGGATTCCCCTCTAAAGGAGTCCCAAGATACGTTGTGGAAAGAAAGTGACTGCACTAGACAACAATTAAGCAAACACATTTAAGGAGTGACTCTCTATATTAGTCCCAGCTAAACTACAATTACGCCAAGCTGATTTTAAACCCAAAGATAATCTCAATAATCTGTAATATGGACAAAACATTCTTAAGACCTCAAACCCCTCGATAAAGACAAGATTTTGTTGTCTTGAAATTGGAGATGAGATACCATAAGAGCCTCCCAACCCACAATGCACCCCATCACCTGGCCATTCTACTCACCATAAGAGGGAGACATATAGTCCCCTGAAGCAAGCTCCTAGATGCAAGCCCTTGGATGTCTAAAATCATGATTTAGGCTCACTATTAAAAATCACAGAATTGAAAGAAGGACGAACAACCACAAATCCAAGACTGCCACCTCCCTTTTGGTCCAACTCGCTATCATGGAAATCCCAACATATCCTAGTGTAAGCTTTCTCAAAGCTTAGCTTGAAAACCATCACTTGATGACCTTTCTAGACATATTAAGCAACCTAATTGGCACCCAAATCTGAATCCATAATCTGCCTACCACCCACAAAGTACTACGCTGTTCCGATATCTTCTCTTCCAAAACCACTCCCAAACACCTAGATAGAACTTTGTGAGAACGTATATGCACTAGTCACCAGATTAATATTACAAAAAAATCATTCATCTAGATAGAGCGGTTCTTTTTAGGCACTAAGGTGATAAGAGAGGAATTAGTACTCTTACAAGTGACCCCAATGGCATGAAACTCCTGCAAGTGGAATTTTTTATTACATGTATTAAAAAGTTGTGACAATATGTCTATAATAAAAAAGTAAAGCCTGTGGTATTAGCTTATATGATTATCTGGCCTTGAAATTCCAATCACAAAATCATCCAACTTAGCTAAGTATCAGTTTAGAAGTTTTTTCTTTCTTTTGTCTTATAATTTCTCACCCTCGTTGTGAAAGTTTACTTGATTTTAAGTAGTAACATATTATGTGATAAATTTCAGTCCGCTCAGACATTGACTGATGCCGTTTCCTTACAGATAAATACATGCAATTCATTTTACTGTGACCAATTCACACCAAGCCACCCAAACATGCCAAAAATTTGGACCGAGAATTGGCCAGGATGGTATGTTTAATTTTTCCCTTTTTCTTAATGTAAAATCTTTTCATTTTCATATTTGCATTAAAATCTACTTTAATTATTTTGTCTTTCTCCTTATTTGCTACCAATTGAGTATAACTGATGTTGATGATGAGGATGGGAGGAAAAAGGAATGAAAACTCAAAAAACACAACAAAGAAAGATATGATAAAAGAGAGGTGCATCACTAAACCAATTGGTAAACACCAGTAAAACAAGTTTAACAATCCGAATTCTCATGTTACCTTCACAATTTTTTTATAGTTTTAGTCCCTCTAGAAGATATTACTTATTTATTCAGTACCCAAACTATTCAATAACTACGCCAAAAACAATGTGTCTAAAAGACTACTAAAGAGGGAAGAATTTCAACAACCATTGATTGTGTACTTCAATCTGGTCAAGTCTGGATTAATTTAGGAACTTCCTTTAGGAAAATTGAGTACCATTTGAAAGGTATACGAGTCTACATTCCAGTTCCTCAAACAGCGTGCCATTTGAATGTTTCTAGAGTTTCGCCAAGAATAAGTTTCTGCTGCCAGAAATACTCAAAAAACACATTTTTTCCCTTCCTTTTTATGTATTGCATCAACCTCCTCATCCAAGCATTCTCACGAGTATTGGCGAAGAAACTTACGTGCGACTTATATGTAGCATACCTACAGCTCGAGTCTTGACACAAAAGCAGTTAGGCTTTCAATGTGCTTTGTAAATTACATAACTTGTCTTCAAAATGCTTAAAGTTCCTTAACTTGTTCTTCGCTCCAATCTTCCAACACAGTATCATATCTTCCTCTGCCTCATCATGCAGCCATGAAACGAAGCTAGCCTGAGATTGTAATGCAAGCCCTGATACGAAATGATATGGATGCTTATGAGGAAGGAATCAAAACTTAAGAAACATAACTAAGAAAGGAGAAGATAAAAGAGGGCAGCATCGCTCAACTAGTTGGTAAACACTAATGATAGAAGTTTATAACAGTCCAAAATCTCTCATTACAGCTACTAAAGAAGGAAGAATTTCAGCAGTCACTGAATGTGTATGTTGTTCCTGTTCAATTTTAGATAAAGTAGGAGCTTCCTCTAGGAAAAGTCAGTACCACTGGAAAACTAAGACTACTTTCTAATGCCTCATACGGTGCACCATTTGGATGTTTCTGGAGAGTTATGAATGTTTTAAAAAAATACGTTTTTGCTTCCTGCAATGCTCTAGGAGCATATTTTTCTCCTTGTTAATGTCTACATGATACCAAACTTATTTTGTCAAGCAAGATTTGTTACTAGGTGCTCCTATAAAAACGAAAACAAGGAACAAGACCTAGGAGAACAAATTGAAATTAGATTCAAATTTATGTAAAATATTTCCATAGTTGCATATTTAAAGCAACATCTTTTCCAAGAGATTTCATTCAACCACTTCCTCCATTGAAATCCAGAAGCTTGTGGTCGTGCCTGATAACGATAATTGTAGAAATTGAGAAGCTGATTTCATTGATATTAATTCTTTCTATTACATAGATTGATATATATACACAAACATCATAATTACAGTTATGGTAATTTTTAAATTGCAGTAATGTGTTACACACTGATTAAGGAAGCTACAATTATGGTATATTTCTGTCATTTTCTAACACTCCCCCTCAAGTTGATGTATAGATGCCTCGCATACCCAACTTGAAACATAGTGGATGAAACATCTTACTACTAAGACTCTTAGTTAAAACATCAGCAAGCTGATTTTCTGTCTTGACAAAAGGTAAGCAAATAAGACCACTAGTTAATTTTTCTTTGATGAAGTGCCTGTCAATCTCAATGTGTTTCGTTCTATCGTGTTGTACTGGGTTGTTTGCAATACTAATGGTTGCCTTATTATCACAAATTGCATAGACCTTTGGGTTGTAACACCCAAATCTTCTAGGAAGGTTCGAAGCCACATTAGTTCAAATATACCCAAGGCGATAGCTCGATATTCCGCCTCAGCACTAGATCTTGCTACCACGGACTGCTTCTTACTACGCCAAGTAACAAGATTACCTCCAACAAATGAACAGTAACCTGATGTAGAACGACGATCCTCTATTGGGCCAGCTCAATCTGAGTCTGAAAAAGCTTTAACTCTCATATGACCATGTGGTGCAAACAATAAACCTTTTTCAGGAGCAGACTTGAGATACCTCAGGATTCTGTAAACAATTTTCATGTGACATTGTCGAGGATCATGCATATACTGACTCACTATTCCCACAACATAAGATATATCAGGTCTAGTATGAGAAATATATATCAATCGTCCCACCAAACGTTGATATCTTTCTCTATCAACCGTAAGTCCTGTGCCACCTACTAGATGATGATTAACTTCAATAGGAGAATCAGCAGGCTTACATCCCAACATGCCAGTTTTTGTTAAAAGATCAAGGACATACTTCCTTTGAGATAGAAAAATCCCACTGGGAGATCTTGCAACTTCAATACCAAGGAAATATTTCAAAGGACCAAGATCTTTGATCTCAAGCTCTTTGGCCAAACTTGCTTTGAGATTAACTATCTGTTCTCTATTATCCCCTGTCACCACAATGTCATCAACATAAACAATAAGAATGGTAGTCTTACCGTTTATCTGTTTGACAAATAGAGTATGATCTGCTCGACTCTGCTTGTATCCAAATCTTATTATTACTTTGTGAAATCTACCAAACCAGGCTCTGGGAGATTGCTTCAAACCATATATAGCCTTTCTCAGTTTACAAACCTTACCCTTGGTGGCAGATGAAGCAACCAGAGGGAATTTTCATAGATACTTCCTCCTCCAAGTCATCATGAAGGAATGCATTTTTCACATCCAACTGTTGAATATCTCAGCCCAAGTTTGCTGCACATGAGATTATGGTACGAACAGAGTTCATCTTCGCCACATGAGCAAATGTCTCGTAATCAATTCCATGGGTTTGAGTATACCTTTTTGCAAATAGCCTGGCTTTGAGTCTCTCAACTGTCCCATCTGGTTTTTGTTTGACTGTATATATCCATTTACAACCAACTGGTTTTTTTTCGTAAGGAAGAGTAATTAGTTCCCATGTATCATTCTTTTTCAGGACATTCATCTCCTCAATCATAGCCTGTTTCCAATTCTCATAACTAATTGCTTCTCTCCACCCCTGAGGAACAGATATTGAAGACAAGGAAGAAACAAAGGAATGGTAGGATGCAAATAATTTATTATAGGCTACGAAATTAGAGATAGGATGTTGAGTACAAGATCTAACCCCTTTTCTAAGAGCAATAGGAATGTCAGAATCATCAGAAGAACCAGTAGGAGAAGGATTCTCACCATTAGAATTATCAAGACTAGGTTCGGAGCACGGTTGGTGTAGTGGTGCAACAATGGTGACCTTATTCTTGTCCCTTCGATCATAGGTCCTCAACTCAGGCTTATGCTCATTCTGTCTAGCCCCTGTCTCTTCTAACTGTAACTCCCCCTGTGTAGGATTATAAGGAATAACAACAGGAACAGGAGAAGATGGTATAGTAGAACTTGTAATACTAGCCTCAGGAGGAAGCTTCTTGTAACAACCCGGGTCAAATCCCGAGTCCATAACAAATCTCGGGTCAAATCTCAAATTCGAATCGAATCAAATCCATCCAAAATAAGGCCTTAAACCACTGGCCCAATAGTATCTTCTTGGGTCATCTTAGCCCACCACAGGCTCACCCAAAAATCATGACTGAAGGTACTATTGGTAGTAACTTATTTCCTTATATGCAGACAAATTTTCCCCCTATCTTTCGATGTGGGACTGGAGTGTTACAAACTCTCTCACTTAAATTTTTGGCGTCTTCGTCAGAACCGATCAAACACACGGTCCAAAGATCTTTGCCTCTCTAGCCATTGTGGGATAATATCGGCTGGCTTCGTGTTTTCACCTCCGGACCTTCTTCTCTCCATTGTGGGATAATACCACTAGCCTCCGTGTCCCCACCTCCGGCAATCCGATCGGATGACCCGACCTGAGCTTTCGAGAGTCTGCTTTGATTTCATATGAAACAACTCAGGTCAAATCCCGAGTCCGGAATAAATCTCGGATCAAATCCCAAGTCCGAATCAAATCAATTCCATCCAAAATAAGGCCTTAAACCACTGGCCCAATAGTATCTTCTTGGGTCATCTTAGCCCACCACAGGCTCACCCAAAAGTCATAACTGAAGGTACTATTGGTAGTAACTTATTTCCTTATATGCAGACAAATTTTTCTCCTATCTTTCAATGTGGGACTGGGGTGTTACAAACTCCCCCACTTAAATTTTTTACGTCCCCATCAGAACCGATCACACACATGGTCCAAAAATCTTTGTCTCTCTAGCCATTGTGGGATAATACTGGCTGGCTTAGTGTCCCAACCTCTGGAACTCTCTTTTGTGGGATAATACCACCAGCCTTCGTGTCCCCACCTCCGGCAACCCGATCGGATGACCCGACCCGAGCTTTCGAGAGTCGGCTCTGATACCATATGTAACAACCCGGGTCAAATCCCGAGTCCGAAACAAATCTCGGGTCAAATCCCAAATCCGAATCGAATCAAATCCATCCAAAATAAGGCCTTAAATTACTGGCCTAATAGTATCTTCTTGGGTCATCTTAGCCCACCACAGGCTCACCCAAAAGTCATGACTAAAGGTGCTATTGGTAGTAGCTTATTTCCTTATATGCAGACAAATTTTTTTCCTATCTTTCGATATGGGACTGGGGTGTTACACTTCTCCTCATCAATAACATCCTCCCCCTGAGGAGAAGGTGAAGAAGAATAAAAATGTTCCAATTCCCAAAAAGTTACATCCTGAGTGACAAATACTTTGTGAGAAGGAGGATGATAACATTTATAACATTTTTGGGTTGAAGAATAACCAATGAAAACATACCTAAGAGCCTTGGGTTCTAATTTTCCCCAAGAATGCGAGAAGGAAGGCAATTTATAAGAAATACAGCAGTCAGAATTGCATCTCCCCATAGAAATTTAGGAGTGTTCATGGTGAACATAAGAGTGCGGGCTACCTCGAGTAAGTGTCGGATTTTCCTTTTCGCTACTCCATTTTGTTCTGGAGTTTTAACACAAGAGGATTGAAAAATGATGCCATGCTGAGAAAGATAAGATGCAAAAGCATTGTTGTTACTGTATTCACGGCCATTATCACTGTGGAGAATTTTGACTTTAGCTTCAAATTGGGTTTGAATCATTTTATTAAATTTTTGAAAATAACCAAACACCTCATTTTTGGAACGAAGAAGATAAATTCAAGTGACACGAGAATGACAATCAATAAAGTTAAGAAACCATTTATAACCAGAACGGGAAACAACTCGAGAGGGTCCCCACACATCAGTATGTATAATAACAAAAGATTCAGAATGTCGACTGTTAATAGCAGAATAAGTAGAACGTTTTTGTTTCCCCAATTCACATTGTTCACACAAAAACTGAGTTTTATTACATTGTTTAACTAAAGATGGAAATAAAGACTCTAATACTGAAAAAGAAGGATTGTCCCAAACGTCGATGCCATTGATGGAGAGAGGTCGGGCTGGAGTCAGAAGTAGAGTGAAGAGCCTGAGTAAGGAATATATTAGACGAGGGAACATCTAAATAATAGAGACTACTAACTGCACTACCACTGTCAATCTTCTGCCCCGTCACCAAGTCGTGAAAAACACAATACAATGATATGGGAAAAAGGTTACTTGACAGTGTAAGGATTCAGAAAGACGTTGAACAGATAACAAATTTGTAGTAAATGAGGGAATATGGAGAACATATGAGAGTGTCAATGAAGGAGTACAAACTACAGAGCCTCTCCTAGAGATAGAAGAGAGGGAACTATCAGCTACGCGAACTTTGTATTTTCCAGAAAAGGCGTGTATGAAGTAAAGAGGGTAGAGGAACCGGTCATATGCTCGGAGGCACCTGTGTCAATGATCTAACTAGAGCGAGTTGATGAAATATTAAGAGCACAAGACTGTATACCTGATTGGGCATAATGAGAAGAAGTAGATTTTGAATAGAGTTTTCGAAAAGCTGAGATTTCCTTAGAAGTGAGTGCAGAAGTAATGTCTGAAGCACTAGATGTATCAACAGGAGGTGTTGTAGTAGTCACATAGGCCTGAGATCCAAGACCACTACCAAACCTACCCCCTCGTCCTTTAGGACGTCTATGAAGCTTGAAGTAGCGATCCCTGGTATGGTTCTTTCTTTCACAGTAATCACGTTCACGGGATTCCTTCTCAATAGAAAACTGAATAGTAGAGCCAAACTTAGGAAACGAAGCAACCATGGTTGATCGGTTAACAGAATTTAGAACCATCACACGGCGCCGACTTTCCTCTTGTTGGACTCTAGCATGAGCCTCCCTCAATGATGGAAAAGGTGTCTGCCCAATTAACTGTTCTCGAACTTGATCAAATTATATATTTAGATCGGCTAAAAAATCCACAACTCTATCTTCACTCACAAACTTTTGATAAGCAACAACATCTTCTAGACATTTAGCTGAAAAAACCCGATAATGATCAAGCTCTTGCCAAAGTGCATTAATTTTTGCAAAATACTGTGCCACAGACTTCTCACCTTGACCCAACTCACGGATTCGTTTACGAATATCATAATATCATAGGCCTTAGACATATCACCAGAAACAGAGAAGGTTTCAGAGATAGCCTCCCAAAGTTCATATGCAGTGTCTAAGAACATGTAATTACTCCGCATATTGGGTTCCATTGAGTTAAAAATCTAGGTTTTCACCATAGAGTTATCAGATTTCCATTCTTTCTGGCCACACCTGCTTGTGTAGGCATGGTTGTTGTACCATTGATGAAATGCTGCATCCGGTTAGCTTCAATTGACATACGACATGCTTGAGACCAAGCTAGATAATTGGTTCCATCCATCTTAAACGGACTAAGACTTAAGGCAGAGTTGAGATGATGATTTCTACTCAACTGTCCTTTAGTTGTTTCAGTAGTACCAACACTAAACATGGAACTAGAGTCTGCCATAATGATGTAATAGGAGCAATAAGACTACCCAAGAAAATATCAACAAGGATAAAGGCTCAAAATATGGCAGAGTAATTCCAAAACCAACGTAGTGCAGTCAATTTGTACTTTTAGAACCCAATCTTAAGTTATCCCAATTCAAAACAGCAGTAATGAAAGCCTTAAAAAATAGCAGTAAGGAAGCTTGAGAAATAACAGTAACCAACACAAAGGCCAACACGAATGCTACAGAATAAACCTGAATTTCACTTGACAAGACCACTGCATATTGAAGGAGGAGAGAGAATCGACTGCACTGGAACAAACCCCGCTGGAAATTTTTTTTGTCGAAAACTGTCTCACGTGCCTGCAGAGAATGGCACGTGGCGTCAGCGACCAGCGAGTGGGGAGGCGCGTGGAGGTGCGTGCGGCGGCGGGTGGTGAGTCTGACACTTCTGTGTTGATCGACTGACAATGGGTAAACCAATTGTGTTCTTAATTTCTCTAACTGAATTGATTCAACTTATTTTCTAAGAAGATTTAAGAACAGCAGCGAACAGAGGGAGGAAAAATTGAAGAACAGTGAGTTTTTTAAGAACCTGGCTTTGATACATTGTAGAAATTGAGAAGTTGATTTCATTGATGTTAATTCTTTCTATTACATAAATTGATATATACACAAACATCCTAATTACAGTTATTGTAATTCCTAAATTACAGTAATGTGTACACACTGATTAAGGAAGCTGCAATAACAATAATTGTGTGATGTAATAATGGGACAAGTTTTTGGGAATTAATTTAAACAAAAGAAATAAATTGTTGTTCCTCTCTCTACTCCATCTTTATCTACCCAAGACCCAAAAAGAAAATTTTAGAGAAAGAAGCTATACAATAATTGAATTGGAAAGATTTTTTATGGAGGCTGCTCGTTTCGTATTATCTGAACTTCAAGTACAAAACCTCCGATCCGTACTCCATAGGTCATGGAGGTGGTTGTGACGAGCATGGAGGTTACGAAGGTTTCTCTGTTTTCTACCACCGTCGATCATGGAGTGCTGCCACCAATTGTGGCGGCCATGGAGTTGCCACCGGTCATGGAGCCGCCATCAATCATGGAGGAGACTTAAAACCCTCATAGTGAGTGTAGAGATGGTGGATGAAGGCTCCAATTTTATCAAACCCTTAAAGTTTGACCTTCAAAACTAACATAAATTAAATAAAATCTTGTTTAATTTAATTAAATAATCTAAGTTATGTTGGTGGGTGAATTGTGGGTACTGGATGGGTTTGAATGGGTTAATAGGTGGGTGGATTTTTATTTTTTTAAGGTGGCATTAAGTGCCATGTCAAAAGGGAGTGTACAATAATTATTTAATAGCCACGTGCACTGCACCACGTCATTCTTCTATTAAATACTTAACACCCAAAACGGAAGTTCAAGTGTTAGCGAATTAAAGTTTAGCGAGTTGACCCAGAAATAGTAATAGGAGGGAGCCGCTACTTTACCGGGAGATCGTGATGAGGCAAAAGGGGTCTTTGTTAAAGTCCTCTGGTCGTCCACTAAGTGAGTGAAAGAGGTCTCATTGGGAGAATTGGAAAGAGAGAAGGCTAGCCTCCCACTATGTGAAAGAAGATTGCAAGAAAAAAAGAAGTATAGTGAGGTGTTTGATAGTTTGGATAAAGTAGAGTGAGATACAAAGCATTTAACCCCTAGTTCAACAGCAAATAGCAGTATCGCACCGCATTCGGTTTATTTATTTTTGCACCAAAACCGGCCAAGTCATCTGTTCGGTTAAAAACTGGCGTTTTGATTTGGTTTGACCCATTTTAGTTTGATCTTGGTTGAAATTGCCATCCCTAGTGGATATTATGCCTGAACCTTAAACAGAATATCCATTACAAGAAAATCAATGTACTTATAAGAAAGCTAAGTACATTTAAAACAAGGTATGTAGTAATGAAAATCAGTAGTATCATCTCTATATACTTATCTTGCAACTGCTGGAAGAACATCTACATCATGGAACTGGAGTTGCTGCTAATAGTCATGGGCTAGCTGATAAGGAATCTTCCACTTTGTTTACGTCTCTATAGAAATGCACAAAAATTACTCCCTGAGAAGGAATCAATGAGACATTCTAGTGGAGCGCCTAAAAGAGCAGTTGCAAGATTAAAAAAGCAGCACAAAAATTGCCTTGAAAGCTTTATCACAAAAAGCTGGTCGTGATGCTTTAGAGATTTTAGATAAGCTTCCAAATAGTGTGAATGAAGATGCAATTACAATACCAGTAAAGGTTGTTAAGGAAGTTGTTCTAATCCAAGTTGGTTATGTTAAGTTCATCATTCCGGATATAATACTTGAATCACAATACGATACAAAAGCAATCATTTTATGAGTGTTTTTTCAGAACTTTTTGACATGCATTTGGGTTGGATGACTTTGTAGATGAGGAGAATTTTATAGCTCTCATGATTTCTATTATGTGACTTAGGTGTTATGTGTTCAATATAAAGGGTGTAATCCACATTGTGAAAGATAGAGTTCAATATTAATTTGATTGATTTTTGTGCCATTGTGGCATTTGGGCATCCTTCTTTTCCTTTCCTCTTTTTACCTTCCTCCTAACCCTTCTGTTAACCTTTCTAGACCTTCTCAGGATTTTCTTTAAACCTTTATGCCTAGAGATTTTCTAAAATTTTAATTACGGTAGATTATTATTAGGATTTTGTGTCCTTATCTAGTTTCCTTAGTCTCCAAGAATTAAGTTTTACTTTTCTTATATAAACTCATGTAATTCTTCATTATACATTACATTGAGATTGATTATTATCATTTTAAAGATTTATTTTTGTATTATCTTGCTTCTTTTTCTTTCCAATACCTCTCAATTTCTTTCCCACTTTTAAACCCTAATTTTAAACCTAAATCGTTCCTCGTTTATTCTCCTTTGAGCTCATCCTCTAACGAGAACAATTCGACAAACTAGCTCCAAGAATGAAGTCTGTATGGTCCTTTATATCACTCATTGGGGAAGTCCATCAAGTAATTCTTCAGGCATGAGAACATTGAATTCAACTATTAAAGGCTTAACTATATCAGACACAATAATCTCCTTAAACTTTTCCTTCATCACATCCCACACACTCGTACAAAATAAATTAGGAATTGTTATTTCCACAAGTAAAAATTGATATTTCCACAAAATCTCTATCACATAAGTGTGGGACCCATTTAATATTCATGTGAGAGAACTTGTGGAACTATCACTTTTACTTGTGGAAATATCAAGACTCATTTCTACCAACAATTAACTCCTTGCAAGTATTAACTACTGTCAAGAATTCCTTCCCCACTACTTTAGAAGTTTTGGGTTGGGTATCCCTTTTCAAGGGCAACAAGGTATATCGAACTATATCCTTCTCAATCCGGTAAATATTATCTATTCCCAAATGTTGCGCGTTAGTATCATTACTACCATTGTCTACCAAACAAAATATGGCGAGCATCCATATCTCTAATACTACCTTAAACATCATCCACATACTTGCCTATGGAAAGCGGTATTCTATATAACACTTAGCAATAATTTTAATCCACCCTAGTGGGTATGGAGTAGGATGTTTCTCCACTGGTAACTGCAATTTTTGAACTACTTCTTTACCAAAAATATTTTCTTGGCTACCACTATCAATTATCAAATCAAAAACCTTACCAAGAATGACATGCCTGGTTTGAAACAGTTTATGGCGTTGGCTTTAGTCCACAGGTTTTGCTGTCACCATTAACTTTCTCACCACGTTCACGTCCCTCTGCTTCATACTCATCATCTTATTCTTCTGCTGCTTCTCCTTGTTCCTCAGTTTTACAAGAATTTTCATACTCTTCTTGACCATCATCTCCATCACCATGGCCAACCATGTCATGTTACGCTTCGGATATTATGTCGATGTATGGCCAACACCACCACACTTGCCATACTATTTGGCATAGGAATTAGGTGCTTTCTCCTACACTGCATGCTGCTTGCCTTGGGCTATCTCAGTCACAAATTTATCAACACATTGATCCTGCCGACCTCGATAATTTTGATTATTATAAAAGCATTGATTATTTTTCCAAATATTCCAACCGTAATTTCTATCTCTAGAAGTCTAAAGTCTGCCCCTGCTTCAGAAATTTCCTACGGGCCGGTTCAAGACAAGGTCCTTGAAGGTTAATTCTTGGTTTTTTCAATACTAAGAAAAGTTTTCACTCATTTTTTTTTAAAGTTTTAGACCTTTGGAATATCTGGAAGCCCTCAAAATTTAAGACTCCTGCAACCCAATTTGTTTGGTTGCCCTTTTCCAGTGGTATTCATGGATAGTTTTATTGCCTTGGAGACATCTTTACAATTTCTGAAACATAACCTGCTCGAAATATAGTGGCAAGAATTGTTCTCTTAGCATTCTTTTCATCTGTTCCCATGTTTAATCTTAGCATTCTTAATTCAAGAATCCTGATTTCCCCCCCCCCCCCCCAAGATTTCTCTAGCTCGGAATTCAATCTTAGTATCCTCCCTTCTCTAACATGTCGATCATAGAGATTCCAAGCCTCTCCGTTAGAGTGTTAACTGCTACTGTTAGATTATCTGAACTAACATCTAGACTGTTAACTCTGCCTACTAATGTCTCGGTTGCGACCACTACATTCCACAATGTAGTCCGGATTACCGCCATCCTCTTGTCGTCACTAGGAGGTGGGTTTGACTCCCCATGTTTGGTAGCCATCAATTCACAGGGCTAGAATTTTTGCTTTCGATACCAAGTTACATAGTGAAAGACTAGGATAAATATAGAACAATCACGGAGAGTTGAATGTATAAGCTTTGCGTTCACAAAAATCAACAAAGTAGGGTAAAAATTGATGAACCACCATAATATATTGATAAAATTTGAATAATAATAATGAATGATCATAAACATCCGGAAACATCCTTTAAATACTAAGCAATAAGCTAGAAACCCTAAATACGAAGGGAATGTCAGAATTACGACAAAAGCCACAGGTTCATAAACTAGTAAAAACTTCAGACGGCCCAAACAAATCTTTTTCGACCTATTTTGGGCTTAAAACAGCATGTGTCATGTCCAAAGGCAATACATCTTCTAGATCTAGCAGAGAGTTTCATTTTGACATATTATGGGCGTCGTAACTCCTTTAGAGCTTGGATTTTCTCAATTTCCTTTGCGTGTTGCATCTGGAACACAACTTTTATTTTAGTAGTAGCTTATTTGTTTCACATGCGCTTGTAAAATTCTTATTATGATGTTATTTCCGAAGACTATGCTCATGACAATGTAACGCGCCATATTCAAGTTTCTATGAATGGGTGCACGTTGCTCATGTTTCCTAATCCTGCCTCTCTTTAAAACTCGAGGACGAATTGTTCTTCATGTAGGGGAGAATAATTTAGAATAAGTCATTAGAACAAGAAATTATTTGTCAGTTATTTGGTATTATTACTTGTGAAATGTGATCTCAGTTGTCCCTAATAAAACAATTGCCAGCAATCTTGTTTTATGGTTTGTACTTGGTGCATAATTAGTTGTACAATTATAAAAAGTAAAATTGTGTATGCACAAGGTACAACTTGTAAAGTAGGATTGGAATTTTTTTTTTTGCTTGGGACTCTGAGCTCTCGGGCACTAAATCTAATGTAATTATTGTAGATGTTTTAGTTATTGTAGTTAGATTATTTAGATCTTTTAATTAGAATAGTTTGTAAATACCAAGTTTGTTTATGTATTAAATTAGATTGATCAAGTTATATTAGAATAAAGGTTTTTTGTGTTCTATGTAAAGGATGTAACCCCCATAGATAGAAAATATTGTTGATATTAATTTGTGGTTTGAGGCTTTATGCCATGGTTCCCTTTGTGTATCCTTCTGCTTTTTCCTTTCCCCTTCTTTCTTCCTCTTCAATCCTTGCATAAAATTTTCTTGATTTTGTCCTGCATCACATGCATGAAATGTTCATGATCTAGGTCTCTAGAAACATCACCTTATGTTTCACTTGATTATCTGAAGAACCTGAATTTAGACATTTCAGGATTGAGAAGTTGTGATCAAATCATCAAACCAAGTTTGACTTGCATCCTTGAAACCCTTGCCATGGATAAAAAAATAAAAACTTAAAAGAGTTTAATATGAAGTAAAATCTTCAAAATCTTATGAGAAGAATATCTTTCTAATTAGCACCCCGAGGAAAAAAAAGAAAAGCATATGTACATGCTCGTCTGAAATGGAGGTATGTCAACAACTATATAACATGAGTTACCTTAGTATTGTTGATTGAATTATCTGTTCATACATATTGAACGAATTAAGAGCTCCTTTAGCCAGCTACATTTGATTTAGGCAGTTAGGGATTGATTTAGAAAAGAACTCTTTGAATCTATTTATTTTGGTGTCCATCTATTTGTTTCTGTATAAAATGTTATTAATAGATATGATATTATTTAACTTGCGTAGTTGCCTTTTAATTATTTATTGCAAATAAGTATTCAACTTGTTCAGGTTCAAAACATTTGGAAGTAGAGATCCTCACAGGCCCCCTGAAGATGTTGCTTATTCAGTTACTCGTTTTTTCCAAAAAGGAGGAAGCGTGCATAATTACTATATGGTAATCATATCATCAGGACACCAATCCATTGTTTTTCCTGGTTAATTGATCAAGGACTCAATGTGATAATATTGTTGCTTTATTTCCATTTTATAATCTTTGACGTAAATTCTGTATACTCATTTATTTCCACTTTAATTTACCATGTTGACTTTAGTATCATGGTGGGACAAATTTTGGACGCACTTCTGGTGGGCCATTTATTACTACAAGTTACGATTATGATGCGCCTATTGATGAATATGGTCAGCCTCAAAATTGTTATTTGTAAAATGTATTACTTGTTCATGTTTGAACTTTATATGCTGTCAGTGAGGTATAAGATTCTTACATGAACTAGCATCACCATGTGTCTCTTGTATGGCATCCAGGGCTGGCAAGGTTTCCAAAATGGGGGCACCTTAAGGACCTTCATAAAGCTATAAAGTTATGTGAGCATGCACTGCTAAACAATATACCTATCACACTTTCTCTAGGCCCTTTACAAGAGGTGAATTTGCTACCATCTTAGCCTTTATATAAATTGTCCATTTCTAAACTGTTAAACATATATACACTTGCATTCTGGTATTATTGTTACTGATTATGTTCTTCATACCACTATACTCTAAGGGACAAAAGTTTTACAGCACGTTTACCCACTTTTTAACTCCAAGTGGTAGTTGGCCTTGTAAGTACATGTCCGGAAAAGCAAATTGAGGTTATGTGGTTATCTAGTGCCTGGCAGCGGGTACCTCTGCTAAGGCACTAGATAAATAATAATAATAATAATAATAATAATAATAATATTATTATTATTATTATAATTATAATTATAATTATAATTATAATTAATCACTTTTTTGTAATTTCAACTTCTCTGTTCACTTTTTCATTTAAAGAGGCCCCATATTAAAAATTAAGAATTGGTTGTGGTGTTCTTTATATTGCATGCAAGGGTCCTACTTTAAGAATGGTGAGAAAGCAGAGAATCAGCTTCCGTTTTTTATTTTTGGCTCATTTTTTTTTCCATTATCATCATAAAAATTGAAGTTAACATCAGCACACACAACGTATTTCCTAAGAACCAACACTTGTAACCTTTTTGATACAAGAATAATCAACAATTAAGGTAACATCTGAGTTGATACCAGATACACATCGGGCTTCAAATGTGAATTTGAGGCTTATTATACAATGGTTGGTCCCAAAACCTTTTTTTATTTTTTTATTTTTAATTTCAAGTCTGCTACCATTAGTATTTAGTAAGGGTATTAATTGTAAATAACTTGGAAAATAGTAGTGAATATGTAAATAAAAGTGGAATCCAGTATGTTCTGCGTGCAGAGAGAAGTTAGTGAGAGGGTATAAAGGTCTTTTATGCAATCTAGAGTAGTAAATATGATGATGAAAGAGATGATATGGAGACTATTATGATGAATGAAATTCTAAGGATGCAAGATCATTAGAATTACTGTTATGCTTCTTCCTCCCATTCTTTTCCAACATTAGTTCAATCTACTTCTTCCTTGATTCTTACCCTAATGTCTAGGTCTTATCTCTCTGAATCTCTTTGATCTCCTCTCTGGATCAGGACCAACCTCAGGTCAGAGCATCCATCCTGCTGTCTTTTTCCTCTGCAATCCTCTAATCTCTTCTTCTTCTCTCCTCAAGCTATCTTCAATTTTTCTTGCTCTACACGTGTTTGCGAATTGTTTCAGACAAGACACTTATCCTTCTCATAATTCTCAATCTCAGACTTCTCAAAAATATCCAATCTGTTTTCTCTATATATAAAATTTTCTGCCCAAAAAACTTCTTATACTCCTCAAAACAACTAGAAAATCATAAAAAAAGCAGCAGCAGCAAAAAGCATTAGGAGCAACACACTTCATGCTTTGTTTTTCAGCCAATCTGCAACAGATTTTAAACCTGCTTATAATCACTTTTTATAGAAATAATCAGAAGCTCCAAATCTAATAATCAGGTTGACCAAGTATATTACTAATCTATTCGTATTATTTATTTTAGTAATTCCATCCATTACCAATCTTTACTTCTCAGAACATTCTTTTTTAGTAATTAACACTTGAAATAAGGGATTAACAAATTTTTTTATTCCAAATACTTTACACTTTTTACTTGAAATAAGGGATTAACAAATTTTTTTATTCCAAATACTTTACACTTTTTACTAGTTTAAATGTTTCTTGTAAAGGAAATGCCTCCAGCCAATACGTTGTGAGGGGATATTCATTTATAGACAGAAGATACATAGTAGCTGTACAATTACAAATATGGAAACAAATATTCAAGGGAAAATAAATTGCTACAATTGTGGAGAATCACTGATATCTTGGTCATAATCATTGGAGTCAGGCTGTCCTCTAATATCCCCCCTCAAAGTTGGCGTGTTAGAAAAAGGAAAAACGACAACTTGCCACGATCCAATAAAAACTGTAATTTGGCCACCGCTTTTGTGAAAACATCAGCCAGCTGTAGGTGTGAAGGGACAAAGCTGAGACTAATAATCCTTCGAGCAACAAGTTCTCGAACAAAATGATAGTCAATATCAATATGTTTGGAGCGAGATTTGGTGACCGGGTTGGAAGCAATGAATATGGCATTATTGTTGTCGCATAAGAGTCTCGGAGGAGAGAGGAGGGTGATCTGGAGTTCTCGAAGAAGTTGAAGTGTCCATAAAAGTTCAGCAGCAACAAAGGCAAGAGCACGGTACTCGGCCTCAGCACTAGAGCATGCAACGGTAGTTTGCTTTTTAGAGTACCATGAAATTAAGTTGCGGCCAAGATAAACGGCAAGTCTGGTTGTTGAACGCCGAGTGACGGGACAGCCGGCCAAATCGGCATCAGAATAGCCGACCAAAGTGTGAGAGGAATCCCGTGAGAGTTGCAGGCCATAATGGCAGGTTCCTTTGACATAGCGTAAAATACGCTTCAAGGCTCTAAAATGATCAACGGTGGGAGCATGCATATATTGACATAGAGAGTTAACACTGTATGATAAATCTGGCCGCGTAAGAGTCAAATATTGTAATGCGCCAGCTAGAGAACGAAACTGTGTAGCATCTGAATAGTAAGTACCAGAATCGGTTAGATGAGATCCCACCAAAAAAGGAGTTGAGATAGGCTTGCAATCAACCATTTCTGCTCGAGTCAACATTTCAAGCGCATATTTAGCTTGGCTGAGAAAAAGACCCTTGTCATTTCTAACAACTTCAATCCCCAAAAAATAGTGCAGATCACCGAGATCCTTCATGGAAAATTCTTTGGCCAGCCGATCAATGAGAGAACGCAACATAGAAGAATTGCTTCCAGTTAATACCATATCATCGACATATAGGAGAAGATAAATAACTTCATGAGAACTATGATAGACAAAGAGAGGAATCAGCACGACTAGCAATAAACCCAATACCAAGTAAAAATCGACTAAAACGCTGAAACCATGCTCGAGGAGCCTGTTTAAGACCAGAAAGAGCACGTTATAAGGGAGACATGAGTTGGGAATTGCAGATCAATGTAGCCTGGAGGTTGCTCCATATAGACTTCCTCGAAGAGAAACCCGTGAAGGAATGTATTTTTTACGTCAAGTTGGCGTAAAGGCCAGTTATTCATAGCAGCAAGTGACAAAATAATGCGAACAGAAGTAGGTCGAACAACGAGACTAAAAGTTTCTTCAAAATCAATGCCATGTTTTTGAGAAAAACCTTGCTCCACTAGACGAGCTTTGTGACGCTCAATTGATCCGTCGGCATGAAGCTTGGTCTTAAAAATCCATCTACAACCTACAATATTATGATCAGTTGGACGAGGAACTAATCGCCATGTGTTATTGTGCTTGAGAGCAGCAATTTCATCATCCAT